>WNWU01000058.1:5968354-5994162 GCA_012654045.1 Ptyas mucosa | reverse complement strand
GATGGTGAACCTATGGCACGCGTGCCACAGGTGGCACACGGAGCCATATCTGTGGGCACACGAGCATTGCCCTAGCTCAGCTCCAGCCTGCATCATGCGCTGGCCAGCTGACTTTTGGGCCTTTCTGGAAGTCAGAAAATGGGCTGTTTCTGGCCTCCAGAGGGCCTCCGAGGGAGTGGGGATGGCTGTTTTTGCCCTCCCCAGGCTCCTAGAAAGCCTCTGGAGCCTGGGGAGGGCAAGAAATGGGCCTACCAGACCATCAAGTGCTAAAAGCGGGGTTGCACAGGAGGGTTGCGCATGCATGCACGGGGGCAGGGGGCATTGAATTATGGGTGTGTACAATATCCCTCACCTTTCTTCTTACAAATCTTATATGTACCTCCCGAGGGAGTTTGTGTTGCCGGGCGTAATTTGTGTGAACCCAGTACACTTCATCTAATTCATTTATTATTTCTTCCCTTTCTCTTTGGAGAGACTCAGCTATCATCTCTGCCATTATCATCGTCAGGTCTTCCTCCCTCTCTTCCACTACATTTTGGAAACGTAGGTAAAATGCTGCTTTTTCCATTTCCAATTGCACTACTGTATTCTCAAGTTCCTTATTTAATCCCGTCATTTTTGTATCCAATGCTTCCAGCTTTCCTTCTGTCAATTCAGTCTTCTGTTCTATTTCTTTTATTCTTTGATCATTTTTTTGAATAATTTCTTGTATCAGGTCCATTTTTTCATCAATCTTTTGGATGTCATTCTTAACTTCTCTCTTTACCTCATCCATGTCTTTTCTAGATTGTTCATGATTTCTGGTCATGCATTCTTGTAGTTTAACCATTGTTTCTTGGATTGTCATTAATGTAGCTTGCATCGTTGGTATACTAGGCGTGCTGGGTTGCTTCTCTGATGCAAACATTCCCTCCAATGTTTTCTGTGACACCGGGGAGGCCGATGTTCCTGCTAAAATTGATGTTATTTTCTTTCCCATTTTCAACGTTGTTGTAGTAGTGCTTGTCATTTCTTTCAAAATTCTATATTGTTCCTCCAATATTTTATCAACTTTCTCCCAAATCACCATCCAAAATTTTGAATTATCTTTTTCTCTTTTCTTTAAGTAAATTTCCTTTGACTAGTTAGTTATCTCTATAAAATCTTCATAAAAAATGTAGCAGTACTATAAGTTTAAGTATAATATAAATATTACAATATAATACTAAAATATGTTGATATAAATAAATATTATAGGTATAAATAGATATAAATATGTATAGATATGTATAAATATGTAGTTTAAATAATCATAAACTTAATCAATTCTTAATACTTAATAATTAATAATTATAATACTTAATTTATCTAAAATCACAAAAAAAATTTTTGTTCAAATTTAATTAAATTTAATTACTTCCCAATAATTTCTTCTAAGTCACTATGATTATATAGATCTCAAATATTCTAGCTTACTATATATTATTTTATATACTATTTTATTATTGCTAAACAAGTATCGCTATAGTTCTTAATCAATTCTAATAATCACAATTATCTATATTTAAGTAAAAGAGGGCTTTATAAGAACAATATGTTTTCAATGTTTTATGAGTTCTGTGAATCTTGTTTGTTATATTTTCAACAAAGGGGAAAACCAACTTGCTTCTTTTTCACGTTGGTGTCTTTCCCTGTTTCAGTATGGCGATCTGCACAGTCACAGTCTGCAGTTTTTTATTTTGCCAAACTACCTCTCTCCTTCCGTTAGGGCAGCCAAAAAAAAAGGGGGAGGATACAAAGGTTGTCCGTTTTTATTTAAGTCTCTGTGATTTAAATCCACTTCTCCTCGCCTTCGTTTTTCGCTATTTTAGTGTCTTTTATTCTTTCTCCACTGGTCTATGTTCCGTTCTGCTCACCTCTACAGTTGCCGCCACCTTTATGCTCTGAGTTCTTCTCTTTTCGTGCTACCACTCCGGAAAAATATTTCCTTTTGCGCCAAATCACCCGGATGTTTGACTCTCGCTGTCTGCTCGCCCTCGGCAATCTTGCACTGTACTCACTCCTCCGCTCCCAATGATCTCAATCGGCTCATCAAGCCTCCGGGCCAGCTGTGCTCATCGCACCGGCTGGCTTCTTCCAAGCCTGGAATGAGGGATCTTCTCAGTACGGCGGGAGATCACACCTCTCCTTGCCTCCCCTGAAGTTTCCCCTCCTTATTCATGATCTCTCCAGGATCGGTCTTTGCCAAAAAAGGCACCAAAAGCTTAGAAAACCGGCATCAGAAAGAGAGCGCTTCTCTCCTGTGCCACCACGACTCTACATCACCCTATTTTGTATACAAAATAACGAAGGACGAACCTATGCATTATAGGAATAAAGAAATAATAACTTTGAAACAAATCCCTAAAAGAATAACAGACTTGCAAAAAGAGTACTGGTTCCTGGCCACGCTGCTAAATAGAAGATATATACCATTTAGATGGACGACGATGGAAAGGATGTTAGTAACGTGGCAGGGAAGAAAAATAAAGGTGGATTCGCAGAACAAAGCAAGGGAATTATATGATCAAATGACAGGAAATGAGGTAACAAGTGATAGTAAAGAAGAAGGAGGAAGGAATATAAAAGGAAAGCAGAGACGGGAACGTGAAAGAACTCCACCACAAGGAGGAAAGGAAAATGAAGGAGACACTCAGGAGGAAGGAGGAGTGCAAACAAGAGGCAAAAAAAAAAAAGAACAAGAAGAAACAAAGAAGAAACAACAACAGGAAAGTCAGTAAGAAATGGAAAGAACTCTAAAAATTTTGTCAGTGAATGTAAACGGACTCAACTCACCATCCAAACGACACCAAATTTTCAAAAAAATTCTGAAACAAAAATTGGATATAGTGTGCCTCCAGGAGGTACACATAAGAAAACAAGACATAAAATATATACAAAATAAGAAATTAGGTAAAGCATATTCATCTTTGGCAAAAGAAAAAAAAAAGAGGAGTAGTGGTATATATAAAGAAAGGAATAGATAGCAATATAAGATATATAGATACTGAAGGTAGAATAGTGATGATAGAGTTAAGACTTGATTTCAAAAATATATTATTGGTAGTAATATATGCACCAAACAGTAAACAATTAGAATTCTATAGAAAAGTACATGAGAAAATTATGGATCAAAAAATGGAAAATGTATGTCTGATTGGAGATTTTAATGCTATTTTAGATGTGAGAAAAGATTATAAATGTACCCAGCAAAATAAAAATAAGAAAAATGTATTACCCAGAACTTTTACAGATATGGTGGAAGAGTTAAACATGATAGATAGTTGGAGGTTCTATAATCCTGAAACCAAGCAATTTACATATTACTCGAACCCGCACAAGTCCTGGTCTAGGTTAGACATGGTAGGGTATCCAGCATATTAATGAGGGAAATAGAAGTGGTGGAAATTCTACCAAATGAGTGGGCAGATCACAACCCATTAATGATGACGTGGAAGGGGCAGCAGAGAAAGAAAAATAGATGGACAATGAATACTCAGTTAATAAAAGAAAAAGAATATAAGAAATATATGGAAAAGGAACTAGAACTGTTTTATAAGGAGAATATGAAACAACACACCTCCCTACAAAATTTATGGGACACAACCAAGGCGTACGTAAGAGGCCTTACAATAGCATATAATGCAAAACATAGAAAAGAGAGAGAAAAAGAATATAATAAATTACAAGAAGAAATTCAAAATTGGGAGAGTAAATTGCAAAGAAAACCAGGGGATGAACAAACAAGAGTAAAATGGATAGCGGTAAAACATAAGTTAAATATATCAGAACAAGGGCAATATGTAATGACTCTAAAATATATAAGGCAGAATTATTTCGAACACGCAAATAAACCGGGGAGGTGGTTGGCATACAGGTTGAGAAAGGAAAGAGAAAAAAGAACAATTCAGAAATTACAAGATGAGGAGGGGAGGATCCAACAAAGTATAGAGAAGAAAAAGGAAATAACACTCCAATATTACCAAAAACTTTATGAGAAGGATATAGTAACAACGGAGGAAATTGAACATTACTTAAAAGGAAAGGGAGTACAAACATTAACGGAGGAAGAAAAAGAATAATTAGACAGGGAGATTACGGCAGGTGAATTAAAAGAAGCGCTGAAAAGACAGAAAAATAATAAAACTCCAGAGACCGATGGTCTACCAACGGAGTTCTATAAAACATTTGGAGAATTATTAAACGGAATATTATTAGAAATATATAATGAAGCCCTGATGGAGGCAAAATTACCAAACACATGGAAAGAAGCATACATCTCCCTAATACCAAAAGAGGGGGCAGATGCCACATTAATAAAAAATTATAGACCGATTTCTTTGTTGAACACTGACTATAAAATTTTTATGAGTATAATTGCTAATAGGCTGAAAAAAATATTACATAACAAAATACATCAGGACCAAAATGGTTTTTTACCCACAAGACAAATAAAAAATAATTTAAGGATGGTAATGGATGTTCTAGAATATTATGAGATGCATCCAGAGAGATAGGTGGCCCTGATCTTTCTGGATGCACAAAAAGTGTTTGACCAAGTAAACTGGCAATTTATGAAACAACAAATTAAAAGTATGAATTTTGGTGAGAAATTTACAAAAATGATAACATCAATATACCAGGACCAAAAAGCATGTATTTTGGTAAACGGGGACACAACGAATTTTTTTGGAGTAAATAAAGGAGTAAGGCAGGGATGCCCACTATCGCCCCTACTTTTTATCTTAACGTTGGAAAATTTGTTAATTAGAATTAGGGCAAATAAAGAAATACAAGGATTAAAGATTAAGAGAGAAGATTACAAGGTCCAAGCCTTCTTGGACGATCTTGTTTTCTTCATAGAAGATCCAATAGAAACAACCCCCAAATTAATAAAAGAAATTGAAACTTTTTGAAAAGTAGCAGACCTAAAAATTAATAAAGAAAAAACAAATATGATAATAAAAAATATGACAACAAAACAAGTAGAGAAATTAGTAAAAGATTCAGGATTACAGGCAATCAAAAAAGTCAAATACTTAGGGATAAATCTGACAGCTAGAACAGTAACAATAAAACAGGATAATTATGAACCTTTAGTCCAGAAAATAAAAGAGGATTTGGATAAATGGGGGAAATTAAGACTATCCTTACTGGGGAGGATAGCAGTGATAAAATCAAATATACTTCCAAGACTCCTTTATTTATTCCAAACGATACCAATAAAATTAGACAAAAATTCTTTGATAATTTGGATAAAATAATGACAAATTTTGTGCAGGAAGGAAAAAATCAAGAATAAAATTGAACGTATTACAAGATGACAGAATTAGAGGCGGATTTGGTTTCCCGGCATGGCAAAAATATTATAAGGCAGCAAGCTTATTATGGATTAAGGAATGGATAACCCTGGAGAACCAAAGATTGTTAAATCTGGAAGGGCATGATCTAATGAAGGGATGGCATGCTTTTATTTGGAATTCTGGAAATAAAATATATAAACATTTCAACAACCACACTATCAGGAAATCCTTAATCAATACATGGCAACAAATTCAACATAAACATTACATAAAAATTCCTGGTTGGTTATCAACAATAGAAGCAATTACTCACCCCAATATACTATCAAAACAAAAAATATTAAGATATAGAGAAATATTGGATATGCAGGGGAAATTAAAAACTATGGAAGAACTAAAAGAACAAGGAATAGCAATAGACTGGTGGCCCTACTCACAAATAAAAACAAGATATAGGAAGGATCAGGAGGAGGGAGGAATAGACTTAAAACAAAATCGATTAGATAAATTATTAGAATCTAAAGAAGGGAAATTAATTTCAAAAATATATAAATATCTACTCGAATATGATTTGGCAGAAGAATTGGTTAAAGAGCAGATGATAGCGTGGGCGAGGAATATTGGCCACAGTATACAGCTGGAAGAATGGGAAAGAGCGTGGGAAAATAACTACAGCATGACAAAATCGGTGGCCTACAAAGAAAATCATTATAAGATGTGGTATCGATGGCATCTGGCCCCCGCAAGATTAGCGAAAATGTACCAAACATAAACCCGACATGTTGGAAATGTAAAGAAGCACAAGGAACTTATTATCATGCTTGGTGGCTCTGCCCAGAAATTAAGAAATATTGGAACAAGATAAAAACATGGATAATTGAAATAACAGATTATGAAATTGAATTAGAACCCGAAATTTTTTTATTAGGCATGATTAAAAAGAATATTAGAAATGATATAAAATATTTAATACTCCACATAATTACAGCGGCAAGATTAGCATTAGCACAACTTTGGAAAATAGATCGAATGCCAACTGATCAGGAGTTAATACAAAAAATATATACATGCGCAGAAATGGACAAACTAACTTTAGAGTTACAGGATAAGGAGGACTCAAAATATTATACAATATGGAATAGATGGTATCAATGGATAAACCAGAGAAAGGGAAATGGGTAGAGACGGAATTTAGAAGAAATCAATATAATCAAAAACAGCACTGTCAGAGGAATAGAAAACGAAATATGCCACGGTATGTCGGCATATAAGTATATATGTATATATATATAACGGAAATTAGTTAGAAATTGTGTATTGTATATGTAAATTTGTCTCTTGATTAAGAGAAATTTGTATGTTTTAAATGTTTTTATAAATGAATAAAGTTTTGTTTTTAAAATTTTAAAAAAAAGGAATTATGGGTGTGGGCATGTGTGTGCTTGACCGCCCCCCATGCTCCCCTCTGCTTTTGACACGTGATGGCAAAAAGGTTAGCCATCACTGCCCTAGGACTTCATTGTCTCATATTTCATGCAATGGCAATGAAGGCAGGAAGTATGCATAATGATTACTTTTTAATACTTCTAGACACTTCACGATCTTTTGTACAGAAGACCTTGCTTAGAAAACAATGTTGCTCAATGAATGCCACCAAATGATTCCGGTGCAACTTTGACCTTGAAAGAAGACCATCTTGTCTATTTAATGGCCACCAGCAGATTGTCTTTGTGTCCTTGTTTTCAGCCCCTAACTTGAGGGCCAATTATTGTATTCCTAATTATTTGTACTAACATTAGGAAGCTGCTTGGGTGGGCTTATGATACCATGTTTGCATCTATTTAAATATGCAGTTTCAGACATCGCTGATATTATGACCTTTTCAACAAAATAAATTAACAATGAATACTTTAATGCAAATAGAGAGTTAGTGTACTTAGCTCTCTATTTGCCTCAAAGTATTCATTCATATAAAAACTACTACCTCTCCAAAAGAAGAAAAGAAAAACAAAATTCTACTGTTTTCCCTTCAGTTACATTATTGTCCTTCCACAGAGAGGTTGACTGAACTTGAAAATGAAAGGCAGCCCACTCAAACACAAGAAATAGCTCAATCAGCTAATATCACGTGGAGTTCTCATCGCAAATTTATTTTGTTTAAAAAAAGAAAAGAAAGTTGGTGGAAATAAAACTGAGGGAGCGTAATCTGGGAGTAAGATCAAGGGGTACAAAGAGTTCTCTTAGCTATTTTGTTAGCTTTAGAGAAAAAAAATCACTGTATTTCTTCATTAGCCATCCCTTTTCCATTGTATATGTTTTTGCAATGAATACTGTTCCTCCTCCAAATATGGATGATGTCATGGTCTTATTTTGGTTCATCTCTACAGATCTGAACCTCCCAGCCAGTTCAGCTCTTGTAGTTATGATCAACATCAGAGTTTTTTTATTGATAAACGCCCACAATGCATTCTCAACAAGCCCTTGATCACAGATATTGTTGCACCTGCAGTTTGTGGAAATTATTTTGTGGAGGCGGGAGAAGAATGTGACTGTGGCTCTCCTAAGGTAAGTTATTTTTTAATCAACAAGAGTGATTTGAAAAATTTTCTCAAAAATGGGAATCCTTGAAAACTCATCTGACTTTGAGTGGTTTGAGCCATCCAAGAGGTTGGTTTGTGAATGGCATAGGTCTGTGTCCTTTATCTACATTTATGTATGGAGTGGTTTCTTATATTTCGGTAACCAGTTATAGAGGAATAAAGAACTGGTATCTCACTACCATTTGGGGAAGACAGCGTATTTTAAAAAATGGATAATTTACCTCTCCAAGAAATTTCTTACCTACTGAAAACCCCTACTTTGTTGACATGGCCACATTATCTGTCCCACTATTTTCTTTTTTAAAAAATTATTATTAATTTGATTGATATGCCGCCCTTCTCCGGAGACTCAGGGCGGCTTACAGTGCTTTAAGCAATAGCCTTCATACTTTTGTATATTTATACAAAGTCAGCTTATTGCCCCCACAATCTGGGTCCTCATTTTACCTACCGTAGAAAGGATGGAAGGCTGAGTCAACCTTGAACCTGGTGGGATTTGAACTTGCAGTAATTGCAGGCAGCTGATGTTAATAACAGTGCTTTAGTCTGCTGCGCCACCAGGCCCTGCTTTCTTGAGCTGCTTCCTCCCAGAACTTATCTTTATTCTATGCTCTGATCACAAATAATACTTTTATAAGAACAGTAATTTAGTGAATATTACAAATGTAGTATAGATACAAATGTAATGGTTTATAAGAATGTCCTTGAGACATAAAAGGAAGAGGAAAAGTCTACTCAATGGTCACGTAAGAAGTAGATTAGCCTGCAGAAGCCATGGCGCATGGCAAACATCTCAAGAGGAACAACCTCCAACTCATTCTCTTGGTTGATAAAGACGAGGGCATAGAAATATACTTTCAGTATTGAAAGATTCTGCTACTGTAACCTTACAATAAAGGTAGTGTTAATATTCATGGTGGGTGCTTCTTCTCTGGACTACCTCAAAGGCTGGCATGAAGGGTAAAAAATCCCTCATGAATAAGAAAGAAATGGGTTATGTGGGCTTCACAATTGGGAGATGAGGGTATTTTTATTTACTTTATTCTTTTCACATAGGAAATATGCCATCATCCGTTTGCAATAACAAACCATTTGTGCATTTGCTAATATGAACCATAAGAGAGGGAACATATCACAGAAATATCTTTTTCCTTGGCAATTTCCCTCTTCAAAATAGAACAATTAAAAAAAGACCAGGCCGAGAAGTCTATGCCATCATTTGATATGTTTTGGATTTCAGAATTGTCAAAGTGCCTGCTGTAATGCTACAACTTGCAAACTGAAACCTGGAGTACAGTGTGAATCTGGAGAGTGTTGTGAGAAATGCAGAGTAAGACTTGTTTATTTTTAACACCAAGAGAGATTTTACCCTGCTCCATACTAGCCATATAAAAATGTAATATTTCTTGGCTGTTTACAATGATCAAAACATTTTAACCTATTCCTATCCCATCTTCCAGTTTATTCGACCCTTATGAACATATCCATAGGGAGGATAATTTAACCAAATTTCAGCCTTGCCTCAATCTAAAATTCACTCTTTGGGCATGTTAAATCACGTCTCTGAAAATAATATATTTGTTCTTTGACTGAGTTTGCGTGGAAGCCCAATTTAAATATTTGGGACAATCTCAATGTTTGAGACTGATGCCCTAACTCAGCTTTCTGACTTTCTGGAAGATTCTAAGACAGGGGTGCCAAACTGATGGTCCGCAGGCTGGATGTGTCACGTACAGCCCACACACAGCACAGCTCTGCAAATGGGAAAAATGTTGTGAAACGTCACATGATGGCAATGTGATGCAGCAAGTTTGATACTCTAAGAGGTCTCTGGTAATGTTGTGACATTTTTCTCTCTGAGACTTTTAGGATGGGAATCAGTGCTTCTTCCCATGTAAAGAAATAAAAATATATCATAAGAAGTACAGCAATTAACTTTTGGCTGCTTTTTCATGGAAGCCCAATTGATTTTCACCTTATGGCTAGCCAACAGGTAGAACTCGTGTTTCAGGAATTGAGCTTTTCATGACGATCATTTTCTCATAACAAATAAGACAGAGTGGGACTACTAGGCACTATACACAATTGCAACAGGGCAGGGATGCCTTGCTTAGTAATCCTCATGGCAGATGAAGAGAAAATGTTGTGTTGTGAATCATGATTTGGCTCTTTGATCCCTAAAGAGTCATAGCTGTAAGTATTTTTCATTCTCATCCACAGTTTAAGGGAGCCGGAGCAGTATGCCGAGGAGCAAAGGATGACTGTGACTTTGCTGAACACTGCACTGGACAATCTGCTGAGTGTCCCACGGATCTTTTCAAGAGGAATGGACAACCATGCGAAAACAACCAAGGTTACTGCTACAATGGGACATGTCCCATCTTGGCAAAGCAATGTATTGCTGTTATGGGAAAAGGTAAGTCAACCTTAGGATTTCAGAATAGTTTTATTGTAAAAGACTAAGACAGTCATTGCATTAATCAAATATTTTCTATGCTGAATCCATAGTAAATCATCATTACATTTCTGTTCTATAACAGTAAGAAGGAGCCGGGGGGGAGGTCTTCTATTCCAACTCACTGCTCAAGTAGCAAATCATTTCCCATCTCTTCTTAAAAAATCTCCAGTGTTGGAGCACCTACAACTTCTGAGGGTTTTGTACAGATGGAATATTTTTTCAAGATGAAGTTGTTTCTTTGGAGGCTTTAGAGCCAAGTCCTCCAGATCTTTTGGTTTAAAGCTCCAGTCATCCCTAGAGAACATGGCCAATGGTCCAAGATGATGGCGGTTGTAGTCAAGAAATCTGGAAAGACTGACTGTTGGGAAAGGATGGTTTTAGGGGTTGTGGTTACATTCCCAAATTGGACAAAGATCTGAGTCAATCTCAATGAGAGATGATGTAAATTGATTGTGGGACTGTGTGCTAAGAATATTCAAACCCCAGGATTGAAATTTTCTTTACATTTGGTACAATAACTGAAGGAACAGATGTTGGGGATGTGATTCTTGTCACTGATCACTCCTGACTTTCAGACTATTTACAAAATTTTCAGCATGGTTCTAGGTTGAAAAAAGAAACTGAAAATAAGTTCCCTTTTTCACGTAAGGTATATAGTGTTTAGTAAACAGGCAGATTTATCTTGGCCATAGATCAGTGGTGCAGTGAGGCTTTGCATATAGAAAGCCCAAACACAGGTTTAATTAAAAGTCTCAGAATTAACAGAATAACTGAGTTGGAAAGAGCCTTGGAAGTCTTCTAGCCCAACTCCCTGATCAAGCAGGAAACTGTATACGATTTCCAATCTCTTCTTGAAAAACATCCAGTGTTGGAACTGCCACAATTTCTGAAGATAAGCCATACCTGATTAATTTTTCTGTCAGAAAATTTCTCCTTATTTCTAGGTGGGTTTGCTCTTTGATTAGTTTCCATTCATTGGTCTTGTTCTCCCTTCAGGTGTTTGGAAAATAGCTTGACCCCCTCATCTTTGTGGCAGACCCTCAAATATTGGAACGCTACTATCATGTCACTTCTAGTCCTTCTTTTTGTTAAAATAGACATATCCAGTTTGTGCCACTCTTCTTCATATGTTTCAGCCTCCAATCTCCTAATCATATTTGCTGCTTTTCTCTGTATTCTTTCTAGAATCTCAACATCTTTTTAATATGGTGGCAAACAAAACTGGATGCAATATCCCAAGTGTGGTCTTGCCAAAGCATTATAAAGTGGTATTAACACTTCACGTGATCTTGATTTTATCCCTCTGTTATTGTAGCCTAGGACTGTGTTGGATTTTTGGCAGTTGCGGCACACTGCTGGTGCATATATAAATGGTTGTCCACTAGGACTCCAAGATCCCTCTTACAGTTATAGTATTGAGCCAGATATCACCTATTCTGTACTTGTAATTTGGTTTTTCTTGCCTACATATGGAACTTTTTTAACCTTTTTTCACAATTCAATTTATTTTGTTAGACAGGGTCGAGTGTTGGACTCTCTCAAGATCCTTCTAGATCTTAAGCCCATCTTCTGGAGTGATGGCCATTCCTGCCAGCTTGATGTTGTCTGTAAATTTGATGAGTTCCCCTTCTATCTCCTTGTCCAAATTGTTTATGAAGGGTCAGATGGCATTTAATGGTGACCGGGAATCTGAATCGCAAATCAGAACATTGTTCCACTTGCATAATCAATCCATCCATTGGATTTATGGAGGATTTGATTTAGAAAATAAATGGACACTTGCTGGATTATTTCCATTGCTTTGAAAATGGGAATCTGAGTTCAAACAAAGAAATTTTTATTTTGGTCAGTTAAATAGCATAACATGATGTAACATTCCAAAAAATGATAATATCTCAATCTTTTGCAAGTGGTCCAGCTATATTCAAAAAGGCTTATGCCCAGGAATTGACAGGCCTAAAACCAAGAATGACACATGATGAGTCTTACAAGCTGAGTTCTTTCGTCTTTCTCTCCTGTAGACAAAATCTTGCTGGACTAAGGACTGTGCTGTCTGCATCTACAATACACTCTGTAAACTATTAGGGAGGAACTGTCTTCACCCTCTTTTTCTCACACATAATATCTGGGTGGGGGGGTTGCCTCTTATTTCTCTGGACTGCACCTCTTCGCACCCAGGGATCCCTCTCCTCACTACATTCCAGCACAGGAATTTTGCACAATAGTGTTAAAGGTGGAAAATGGAGAATGAACACACAGAGGAATGAAGCTGGATTCAGATTTCCCTCCAGCCATTGATTTTCTGCATGGTCTTCTGCAAGTGGCATAAAAGTGGCTTCAGCTTTTGTGTCCATAAAATGGAATAAGCTTATTGTAACCCTGTATGAGATAGAGAATGCTTCAGGCATAATGAGGTTGAGTAATGGGGTGTAAAATAAAATGGGTTACAAGTAACTGAATATTAACTAAATTGTTTGGAATTCCTCTGAGATTTCTTGAGCCATTCTTTATCCTGCTGGCATGTTACACCCTCGTGTATTTGTCTTGATTCCTCACTCTCTCTTACAGATAAAAAGGTGGCTCCAGATATATGTTTTGAAAATAACCTGGGTGGGAATGATTTTGGCTACTGCAGACAGGAAAATGGTGTAAACATTCCATGTGATCCACAGTAAGCAATCTAAATTGTTTCCTTCTATGATTTATTTATTTATTTATTAAATTTATATACCGCCCTACTCCCAAAGGACTCAGGGCGGTGTACAGTTGAACAAAATATATATGTAATAAAGGAATTGAAAAAACCAATTTAAAATATAATTAAATAGTTAGGTTCGGATATAGTATTGAATTAGATCATTTCAAGTTTCTGGGGCAGATTCAGAATATAAAATTTAAAGTAGTTTTTAGACGAGGTTAGGTCAGGCCGGCCTGCTTGAAAAGAAATGTTTTGAGGGCACGGCGGAATGTATGAAGATCCGAGATTATCCGAATCTCCGAGGGCAACTCATTCCAGATGGTAGGTGCTCCCACAGAGAAGGCTCTGCCCCTGGGGGCCGCCAGCCGACACTGTTTGACCGACGGTACCCTGAGAAGTCCCTCTCTATGGGAGCGTACTGGTCTGTGGGAGGTTATTGGTGGCAGAAGGCGGTCTCGTAGGTATCCCGGTCCTAAGCCATGGAGCGCTTTAAAGATGGTAACCAAAACCTTGAAGCGCCCCCCGGAAGACCACAGGGAGCCAGTGCAGCTCACGTAGCAGGGGAGCCACATGGGAATGCCATAACAACCCGCACGGCTGCATTCTGGACCAACTGAAGCCTCCGGGTGCTCCTTAGGGGGAGCCCCATGTAGAGAGCATTGCAGTAGTCCATGCGGGAAGAGACGAGAACATGAGTAACTGTCATTAACGAATCCTGATCCAGAAAGGGACGCAGCTGGCGTATCAGGCGAACCTGATAAAAAGCTCTCCTGGCCACAACTGTCAGATGTTCTTCTAAGGACAGCTGTGAGTCCAGGAGGACACCTAAGTTGCGAGCCCTCTCTGTGGGGGTATAATGGTGATATAAGGATAATAAGAACTATTTTAGGGTCCACATCTGCGGGAATATGATTCTCTCATCTGGCTAAAACAATAGAAATGTGAGTCAGTTCCTGAATGGCCAATTTTCCTTTGTTTCCCATCATGGGTTACAAGATGGAACAAAAGTTGGGTATAAAAGGATAGAACTTTTTGCCATGAGGATAGAACTGCCTTTTAAAAGATTGTGTCAGAAAGGACAGATAGTTCTTGACCTACAACCATTCGTTTAATGACTTCCAAGAAGTGGCTTACAACTGGCCCTTGCCCTTGCAACTGGTGCAGCATTCCTATAGTCATGTGTCCAAAATTTGGGTGCTTGGCAACCAATATATATTTATGAGGACTGCAGTGTCCCAAGATCACATGATCATCATTTGTGACCTTCTAGCCAGCTCCCAATAAATCGAAGTCAATGGGGGAATTCAGATTTGCTTAATAAACGTGATTCATTTAACAATTGTAGTGATTCACGCAGCAACCATGGCAAAAAGATCATAAAATTGGGTGCAGTTCACTTACCAGCATCCTTGATTACAAATGGAAAGTCTTCACACATTTGTGGTCGTAAGTCAAAGACTACGCTATAATCAGCCTTTCTTTTTGGGCTGACATCACCCAGCTTGTTTACCCTGCATATTACTGAATAAACCTTGGTTGGTGAGTTTATGAATTGCATTTAATCATAAATCACAATTTAGAAATCGCAATGGCTAAATTTGCACCACATGTTGAACTCAAACTAAACTTTTAGTGATGTGTATAAATCCGGACTCTGCTTTTAGGTCTTACACAAACACACAGATCCCTGTGCCAAGGCAACCTCTTATTTTAGACATTCCAATTCTATCTTTATTGCTCTTTACTCTCAATTTTTTTCATTAGATTGAAATGGAATAATAGCTATTTTTCAGGGCAATTTCCCTCTCTAATGTTTAGTGCAGTTGCCTCAATCTTTGGATTTCAACTCCCATCGTCCCCTGTCATCCACTGATCAGAGCTTATGAGAATTTTAGGCTAGAGATCTGAGCAAACTTCGGGTACTCCATTTCTAATTAAACAAAAACACGTAAAGGTTAACCCAAGATCATGATTGTTAGCACAGTCACTCATGTCCTGGTCCCAGCTGGACTACTGCATAGGGCTCCCCTTGAAGAGCATTTGGAAGCTATAACTGGTATAGAAGGCAACGATGTTGACAGTCCTGGAGGCCCCTGGCAGATGGCAGATGCGACACCACTGTTGTACAAGCTGCACAGGTTGCCCGTTTGCTTCTGGGCCCAATTCAAGCAGTTGGTCATTACCTGTAAAGCCCTTTCTGACATGGGCCCAAGATATCAGTGGATCTGCCTTACCTTGTTGGGACTGACCTGCCCCCGTCCTTCTGTGGAAAGGGCCTGCTTCAGATTCTCTCAGCCAAAGATTCTTCTGCCTGGCCATATTTTCTTGTCAGAGGTGAGATCTCCCCCAGAATTCTGGCCTCCAAGAACAGCCTATAAACCTGGTTCTGCCCCTTGGTCCGCGTCCCCAACATGGGCCTGTTATGGTGTCGGTGGCTGAGGTGATTCTCACCTCCAGGCTGCCTATCATCTTAGTTTTTAATTTTTAACTTTTATTCTAATTATAATTGTTTTTAGCAATTTCTAACTTTTTATTATATTGTAAGTCACCCAAGAGATAAGCAAAGGAACAACCTCTCATTACACCGTTCTTTTCAATTAGAATGAATTGACTGTTTCCTTTTCAGGGATGTAAAGTGTGGCAGGTTATTCTGCGTACTACCTTCAGATGGAAACGTGATTTCATGCATATACAGCAATTCACCAAAGGGAGTGGTTGAACCTGGAACAAAATGTGGAGATGGAATGGTTAGTAAAAGATTACCTCTAATCTATGTGCTCTGATTCCAAAGGTTGAGCACTAAAAATGTCACCATGGATCTTGCTGAAAGCTGGTTTAGATTTTCCACACTACAGTGAACCTACATAGTAAAAAAGTATCCATCTAGCCTTCTTTTGGTTTTCTTCTTTTTTTAAAAAAAAAATTGATTTATATGCCGCCCTTCTCCGGAGACTCAGGGCGGCTTACAATGCGCTAAGCAATAGCCTTCATACTTTTGTATATTTATGCAAAGTCAGCTTATTGCCCCCACAATCTGGGTCCTCATTTTACCTACCTTAGAAAGGATGGAAGGCTGAGTCAACCTTGAGCCTTGGTGAGATTTGAACCTGCAATAATTGCAGGCAGCTGATGTTAATAACAGGGCTTTAGACCACTGTACTATCCAAGGCTCTTTTGTTCTTCCTTCAAACAACAACCACAACCAATGAGGTGAATGCCAGGGCTGTTTCTTTCTTCTAAGAACAAAATGCCTAGCCTTCTCAGAGTCTTGTGCTTCTCCCTTGAAGCACTTTCTCAACAGACTGTCAAGAGGCAGTCCTTTCTCGTCACTTGTAGGTATCTCCATAGGCAAGGTGGCAGAGAGAAATGAGAAAATCAGGGCAGAACCGGTTGTGGCCCAAAGGTCTACAGTTCAATGAAGCCACTTAGAAGTGCTGAAGCAATCCCAAAGCTTATCTTAAAGGATCAAGAATCACTTCCCCCTGTCTTTTTATACAATGTAGAACCTGAAAGAAGTTTGGGTTCGTTCTAAGGAACGACAGAGTTTAGTTGTGTAGGAAAGTGCTGTCTTACTCTATTGATAATCACTTACTTTGATTTTCAGGTCTGCATCAACAGGCACTGTGTTAATGTGCAAACAGCCTACTGATCAACCACTGGCTTCTCTCAAATTTGATTTTGGAGATCCTCCTTCCAGAAGGCTTCCTTCAAGTCCAAAGAGACCCATCTGTCTTTATCCTACTAGTAAATCACTCTTAGCTTCCAGATGGCATTTAAAATTTGCAATGTTTCTTCTCCATATTTAATCTGATTATCTTTTGCTATAATCAGACCTTTTACCTGCCACAAAGTCATGTACAACACCAAAGGCTTATTTGGTGACAAGAAGAAAAAATGGCAATTTTACTATTTGCCAGTTGAAATGCACATTTAATGCAACAAGTTCTGCCTTTTGAGCTGGCAAAATCAAAGGCAATGGTTCCTCTCCCAAAATTTTACGCTGGCTTTCCAAGTCGTAGCTGCTTTCATCAATAAACTATTCTCATTCTGCATTTTGTAAAGGCTCATCTTTGAAATCTGGTTTGCTGAAGTAAACCGCATCAAGAACTTGCATGCAATCGTGAGGTAAACCATCCAGGTGAATTATCTACTGCAGGGGTGTCAAAATTGTGTTGTCATGTTATCATCACGTGATGTATCATGACTTTTTTCCCCCTTCACTAAAACTGGGATGGGTGTGGACAGCCCATGGGCCGCGTGTTTGACACCCCTGATCTACTGGTATTAAAGAAGTTGGGTTTAGCTTATTCATAGTCACCTGTCTCTTTCTGAGACATTCTGTCTCATTCTATCTAAGAAAGTTCTGCTAAATATAAATCTGTCACATATTGCAACACATGTGCTTTTCAAAAGGCAACTGGACTTTCTTGACTTTGCCTTGAAAATGTTTCACTTCCCATCCAAGATGGTTCTTCAGTTCTTCAAGTCCAGTTGCCTTTTGAACAGCATCTTTGAGGCAACCATGACCTGGATGATTGAGAATCTCCATAGACACTGCAACACAGTGCTATCTTTTCCTGATTGGGGGGATTTTCACCAAAAATGGTTGGGCTATTTTCAGATCCTTAGGATAAGACAGTCCAATATAGCTGAGCTCCTGTACGTGTTCATTGTCAGACCATAAAAAGCAGACAACCTCCGACATCCTTTAAGTCCAATACAGTTAACCATGTAAAACAAAGGTGAAATCAAAGTAGAAGGATTTGGCACCGTAGGGTGAATTGTCACTGTGAATAAATTGATAATTCTCAAGTCCAGAACCTGGTGAAAAGACCCATCACCTTTCTTAACTGGCAGAGCTCGAAATTGAAATAAGGTTTCTCTTTCTTGTGAAGATCATACTATAGGAAATGATTAATGATTGGCCTCAGTCCTGCTCTAGCTTTCTGAGAAAGAGCATTCTGTTTAATTTGCACAGGTTCCTCTCCTGGTTTCAGGGCAATATTCCAGAGGTGGAATATATTTAGCTCATCCTGGATTGCTTGTAGCCCAGACCCATGATATAACTGCATTTAAGATAGACTGCCTTGGATGAGGAAGCTGTTGCCTGAGTGGGGATTTCAAGACAGGCAAAACGAGTCTCCAGTTGGCAAAAACATCATGATTTTTCCTGGATCAAAAGAAAGAGTGGCTCACCATTTAGAAAGTAGGTCATATCCCAAAAGGGGAACCGGGCAGTCATGCATATTCAAAAAGCCAAGTGTCAACTTTTCCCTCCAACATCCATTTCCAAAGGTTGTAAAAAAGGGTTGATGTTGGATTGTCGTGAAGCTCTAACAATAGGTATAACATCATTAGATTCAAGAGCCAATGATTTAGCGACCACAGAATGTGTAGCACCCATATCCCAAAGAAATAAATATTTTCACCACCTACTGTAGCAGATACCAAGAGCTCGGGAGGCACTAGGGTTGTTTGAAGACTCCACCCCTGGCTGCTTCATTCTTTCTCTTTCAGCATGAGAAAATATGGGCTGGTAGGCAAGTCCCCTTTTTGAATTCAATGGGCCTGCAACTTGCCAATTTCCTATTTGCTCACAAAAAGCACATTGATGCTTCTGAAAAGTCTCCAGAAAGTGCAGAGAACTTTGGTGAGCTAAATGGTACCATTCCCTTACCCCAGTGGACAAATTGCTTCTCCTCTGTGTTACTTATCTGTTTTATAAAGACAAAATGTGGTTACCTTGAATATCTTGTTCTCTGCTTTTTTTGGGGGGGGAGGGGGTACCATCACAGTTTGGCCAGGAGGGGGAGCAAGAGGACAATCAGACTTTAGCCCACAAGGAGCGAAAAAGAAGCATTACTAAGAACCTTACACTACTATAATAGATTGCCTCCTTCCTGTCAAAATTCAAATTTCACTTACCCTTAACTAATTATGAATCTCTATCCATGTCTCATTGCAGACATATACATTAACTCTGACGGCTTTAACCTAGCAGTACATAAGCCTCAGACAGTCTGGCACCAAAGCCAATCAATAAGTAAAGTTATTTTTTTTCTAAAAATCCATTGCCTGTGGGAAAGCTAAGCCTTAAAAAGTTTTTTTTTTAATGTAATCTCCCATTATTCATAGTCTTAAACCAGGCTCCAGACTAGCTACTTGATTGCAAAGTTTGTAGGATGAAACCCAGGTATTAAGAAAGATGGGCGAATGACCTACAGCAGAAAAATCTAAATAAAAGTTTTCTAGACTGAGTAAGTTAGCTAAATAGATATAATTTCAAACTGCATTCAAAACCTGACATCTGAACTAGCTATGTCATCTCTAGCAGCAACGTTTCTTGGATTTTCAGTAGTTTTGTCAGAGTGTGAATTCCTTTAAGTGTGTAACATAATAATTACAGAGTAATACGGGTTTTATTCCTTATACTATGATTCAAATACAGATTGAATAGTGACATTGCAAATTGTCAGAGAGAAACTAAAGAGCCTCTTGATGTGGGTGAAGGAGGAGAGTGCAAAAATTGGCTTGAAACTCAACATTAAAAAAACTAAAATCATGGCATCCAGCCCTCTCAATTCCTGGCAAATATATGGGGAAGAAATAGAGGTAGTGACAGATTTTATTTTCCTGGGCTCCAAGATCACCGCAGTTGGGGACTGCAGCCAAGAAATTAAAAGACGCTTGCTCCTGGGGAGGAAAGCTATGGCAAATCTAGACAGCTTACTAAAAAGCAGAGACATCACCCTGCCAACAAAAGTGCGTATAGTCAAGGCGATGGTTTTTCCAGTTGCAATGTGTGGCTGTGAAAGTTGAACCATAAGGAAAGCTGAGTGCCAAAAATGGAGGCCTTTGAACTCTGGTGCTGGAGAAGACTCCTGCGAGTCCCTTGGACTGCAAGGCGATCCAACCGGTCAGTCCTAGAGGAGATCAACCCTGACTGCTCTTTAGAAGGCCAGATCCTGAAGAGGACACTCAAATACTTTGGCCACCTAATGAGAAGGAAGGACTCCCTGGATAAAAGCCTAATGCTGGGAAGGATTGAGGGCAAAAGAAGAAGGGGACGGCAGAGAATGAGGTGGCTGGATGGAGTCACTGAAGCAGTCGGTGTGAGCTTAAATGGACTCTGGGGGATGGTAGAGGACAGGAAGGCCTAGAGCATGGGTCCTCAAACTACAATTTTAGCCTGCAGAATGCTTGTGGAGGTGAGGTGGGGTGAAAAGAGGCCAAATACAGGCAAAAATGGCCCATTTTTGCCCCAAAAGCGAGCCATTTTTGCCTGGTTTTAGCATGTACAATGCTTGCGGAGGTGGGGGGGGTGAAAGGAGGCAAAAAAACCAGGCAAAAATGGCCTGCCTCCAGAAGAGAGAGAGAGAGAGAGAGAGAGAGAGAAAGAGAGAGAGGGAGGGAGGGAGGGAGAGAAGGAAAGGGAGAGAGGGAAAGAGAAAGAAAGAGAAGGAGAGGGAGAGAAAGAGAGAAGGAGAGAGAAAGAAAGAGAGAGAGAGAAAGAAAGAAAGAAAGAAAGGGAGAGAGGGAGGGAGAGAGACAAAGAAAGAGAGAGACAGAGAGAGAGGAAAAAAGAAAAAGAGAGGGAGAAAGAGAAGGAAAGAAAGAGAGACAACGAGAGACAAAGAGATAGAGAGAAACAGAGAGAGATTTCCCAGCTGATATAGAGGAAATGGGATTTTGCAGTAACCTTCCC
The DNA here is from genome assembly GCA_012654045.1 of Ptyas mucosa. Classification (NCBI taxonomy): domain Eukaryota; kingdom Metazoa; phylum Chordata; class Lepidosauria; order Squamata; family Colubridae; genus Ptyas; species Ptyas mucosa. The sequence goes on along the minus strand of WNWU01000058.1, from coordinate 5,973,380 downwards.
CTGGAGTGGAGTGGGAATGGAGATTTTCATTGCCACTCCCACCAAACCACACCCACCAAGCCATGCCACGCCCACCAAGCCACACCCACGGGACTGGTAGTAAATTGTTTTGAAACCCACCACTGCCTATGGGGCGCTTGGAAATGGAGTGATTTGCCTGCTGCCGGTGCCACCCTGCAAGCCTCCCGCGAGCCTCCCTTGAGTCTGGATCACCTATCTTCTCCCCATCCCCCATCTCTGCCTCCACGCTTGGACTTATCAGTATTTGTGCTGTGCCAAGAGGTTGTACGGGGTTGTAGCTGCTGCCAGACATCGTCAGACCTGTGCACTTGCTGCCTCTTGGGCTTATTTTTGGGGTAGGACTTATATTAGACCCACCCCAAAAATTAGACTAGGGCTTATTTTCGGGGTGGCTCTTATTTTTGCAGAAACACTATATGTGTGTGTGCATATATCAGCCCACAGCTGTGCATTTATTAGTATGCATAGGAGATGCATCGGTGGCTGATTGACAGGTTCCCCCAGGTTGCTTCACGCAATGTTTCCCTTGCATTCTAGGGACTGCTTTTGCAATCAAAGACAGGAATGTGAAGAACAGTGATGGAACCACTCAGATGCTTAGACCAATCTTCAGAACAAGACTGGCATATTGACATATTCTAGTTGAGATTAGAGCCATAAAAGAATTCCCCAGATATGCATGACCTCAGTGATCTAAGAGCCTAGAGGGAGGAAACTGTAGGTTGGGACAAAGAATGATGTATTTATAATAGCTATTGGAGAGGGGGGGAAAATCTATGTTTTGATAGGATTTCTGCCTCTTTGTCTCTCTCTCCTGCTCTGAGAAACCAGGCTTCTTTGATCTTCCACTGGTCCATCAGGAAATGTGGCAGGGACATTAGTAACATATTGTAACCCTGAAATTATGGATTAATCCAGAGAAAACCCGTCAATATGCCACAGAGTCAAAACAGATCAATCTGAACTCTATCCTTCGACTGTTCTTCAGTCTGTATTGTGTGACATTTCTTTGGTTCCCTGGATTTCTTGGAAACAAAAGGTTTTTTTCTTCAGGGGTCAGAGGGCTATTGCAAACATGGCATGACTTCTTGGCTAGGAAAAAGAGTGGACATCTTGTATGCCAGGACAATATATGGCCCCTGGACCTTCCTTTTATGCAGTCTCTAGAATGCCTCTTATTGTGCTGCTGAAAATATCAGCAGTATATTTTTCTACCAACTTAATGGGGAAATGCATGACCCCTAGTGTATAATTCTTAAAACAGCTTATTAACTCTCTCTTCTGTATCATATATCTAAAATCTATATTTAATGTGAAAAAGCCATTACCTCTATGTTTATACCTATTTGTCCTATTGTTCCACCCTCTCATGTTCAGTGCAGCTAAACGTGGTCCACCACTGGCAAGAAGAAAGGGCCTAAAAACAGGAATGGAAGCTTAAGACAGAATAAGAAATCCTTCGTGATACTTTTTTCCTCTGAAGCATATGACCTTAACGACTCTATCACAGAGAATATTAGTGAAAAACAACCTTTCTTGATTGTCACTCTGGTGACAAGACAGGAAAAACAATCAGATGAGCTAATTCTACTTTATTGCAAGGCTACATTAACAGCATCGTGAAAGTCTGAAAATACAAATCTTCCACTGTCGCTTTTTACTGCCTGATTAACTGATAAGGCTTCTAAGTTTCTTTCTCTGCTGTTATTCAGTTGTGGGCTCCTACATGTTTTGTGTGATCATTCCCTGTGCAGCATCTCTCCCCCACCAACCCCCCACTCCCAAGGTCATTCTCATATTCCATTATAGATACTGCAGTCCATTCAACACATACACACACAGAGACAGACACACACAAACACACCTCCTTTCTGCTATTCCTGAAACAGGCTGAACTGACTAAGAAAGCCTAACATACCTCTAAATGGGAATTTATTTTTGCTTTTTACTATCAGCAGAAATATTAGGCATATATAAGCTTGAAGAAATAAGAATAAATTATTCAGGAAGGAAAATGAAGGAAAGTTGACAGCCACAAGGGAATGAAAGCATTAATGCTACAGTTACTAATTATGGGTTTGATTTAAGGTGGGGAAATGAGAAGTGGTCATAATATACACCATAATAAAATGGAGTAACCCAAATTAATTGTGAACAGATTTTCCAAGCACAGTATTTTCATGGGTTTGGCAAACTCTTCATTTCCTTTTCCTACCCTGCAGTTCCAAAATAAAAACTTGTTTTTAAGCCGGTTTTGGAAGAAATGCTTGGATGCACCCATGCAATGAAATGTTCTTGATTACTAATTAAAAGGGTAGAAGCCAATTGTGATTTTGTTTTAGTTTGTTTGGCTGGCTGGCTTCTGAGCTACATTTTAGCCCTTGAGCTATAAAATTCCCTTGGGAAAGAAATGAAAATAGTGTTTTATTCCTATTCCATATCATCTGAAACGGATCCCATCCTCTCTTCTTAGATTTGTGGGAATCTCTTCCCTATATTCATTGTTGCAGACAATTTGAATGAATGTGCATGGGAAGGAAAGACCCCCAACCTCAAAAGCCTAATTTGCAAGCTGCAATTTTTTATGATTGAGGTTGTTGTTCACTAGGAATTAAGAAAGTTCTATATAGGTATATGTGCAATGCAGCAAATTTAAAAACAAAACACCCAAACCTTCCATTTATATTGCACTGAGGAGAGGTTTTGAAAGGCCTTCTCTCTTCATTCAGAAAGCAAGCACTAGTGCAAAGCTTAATCACATTTGAAAAGGTAAACTGTACAGCACAATGAAACCATCTGTCTTAGATTGATGAGGCTAATTGTCTGAAAAATGAAATTTCCATGCTTGTTCGAGCCAGCTGGGAGTAATGGAATAAAATAAAGTATACTACAATAAATGAGCTGCCTAGCTGTCTGTTAGGCTAAAGACTTCCATATTGCATGGGGCTGTATTTTATAGCAATAAAGAGTCAAAGAGAAAGCTTGGAGAAATAAGCCTATAATCAATATGGGGACAGCCTCTTTGCAGTTAATGCACCCACCTCCTCCAACAATGAGCACCTCTGTCAAGATTTGTGAGAAATGATAATGTATGAGTAGTTAGAAGTAATAACTACTAATCATAACTTTTATGAAAAATCTGTTCTCGTTAAGCTAAAGAAGGTAAGTCAATCAATGGATCAATCAATCAATTAACAGAAATCAGCTATGGTAGGGTCAAGGAATCAATCCACATTTATATCAGTTTGCATTATTTCACTTGATGTTGTGTGATAATGGATTTCTTGCATTAACTTCTCAGCCTTGACTATGGAAGATGCCTTTACAATTTTTAAGAAGCTCTTTGCTTTCATCCTGCTACCTTCAATGGATTACAAAAACCTTGAGAGGAATATTTTCAATTGCTTGCAATTATTATTTTGCATATGTTCACATCAAGAAGACTAGTAAGAATATAATTACTGAAACTTGCTTCTATCCAATATTTCTTCTGTGATGGTTATTGAGTCATTATTTATGACAGGGCTGAAGCACTTGGGTGGTTCTCAGGATATTGCTGAACTGAAATTTCAACAACTTTCAGGAACGGTGGCAGGAATTCATAAGTAGACATCAAATTTCCCATTCCTGATTCCCCAGATTCTCTTGAGACTCCTAGCCAGACAATGTTTGATCACAATCTTTTGTACTCTTAGATTGCAGTTGAGAAAAAGCTGTGCAATATTGACATATATGCTCACTTTGAAACCTGAAAGGTAGTTTTCTCCTGCTCAGCTAACCCCCGTATTAGGCTGAAAACTTCAAGCCTCATTCACACCGAGTGCAGCAAGAGCTTATTATAACATAATTGAAATAATCATGTGTTTTCCACATACTGCCTCTAGAGAACACTGTTCAGCTTTCAGAAGGATATAGTTTACTGAGGTTGTCCCATACAACAGATTGGGAGAGGAGAAGGGAGGAGAGGAAGAGAAAAGACGAATAATACAGAATACATAAAATTTCCTGCAAATAAAGACTCGCCGAAGTGATGGATAGAACTCAAAAGACAAGTGGACTGTTTTTTCCTTGAGGAAAAAGAAGAAGACGTTGAACTGATGAAGCTTCTTGGATGAGAAGCAAAACAATTTCTTCTTCTTCCTTAAGGGAAAAAAACAACAACAGTCTACTTGTCTTTTTAAAAAGTACCTTCGAGACAAGTATGAACTGGATGACTGAGACATTGGTGAATAGAACATTTCTTACAGCAAATGTCAGTGGGGACATGTATTATTTTTCAGTTGCGAGGGCTGTTCTTACTACATACAGGAGGAAATAACTGCCTGAGGCCTGAGGGCTCGAAGACCTCCAAAGTCCCTTCCAAATCTGTTATTCTACAATATCAAGATGGGGGAAGGATGCTGACAATAGTAGCCACAGATACTGGAGACTGAAGCTATGTGTATGGTCAGCCTTCCACCTCTTAGCTACTACAATAGAGGATGTAGGTGCACCACCTGTGTTAAAGAAGAATCAAGAACAAGTCTGAACTGTTTGCATTAATGAAACAATATCATTTCCCCCCTTCTCTCTAGCAGCGATAAGCCACCCTAGATAAAATTCAGAACAAATCAGGCAAGTCAATGGGATTGATGCAACTCATCTTCTCTGAGTTATACTCAGCGTTAATGGGACTAATTCATGGATGCTAATTTTTTTGGAGACTTACTTTTAAATTAAACAATTAATGTACCTGGTTGTTGGAATTTAATTATCCTTCCCAGCTACCATCAAATCTATTTGCATTCTGTGCCAGCCTTCGAATTGAATATTAAATAATATGATTCTACTTTCTTTGCAGTTTCCTTTTGTGCTGAGCAAACTTAAAAGAAGGCATCTTGAATGCCATTCAATCCACTGGATAAGTCTTAAGATGGGGGAAAAACAATATGAATAGATTTTTCTTATGGAAATCAATATATATATATTTTCTGCTGCTTTTTCCCTTTCAATATATATATATATA
>WNWU01000058.1:5942189-5967954 GCA_012654045.1 Ptyas mucosa | reverse complement strand
TTAACATTTTATTGCGAAGTAACAACCTCCTTAAAGCTTGCTTGTGCAAAATCCTGTTTGTGCTTATGGACGGGAGGAGCCAATCCAAATACTGTTGTCAGAAATAATGCTGCAGAGAGAATCCCAATTGTATCGTGTTGAAAAAAAGGGAGAATGCTAGGTATCCAAGCTAATATTATGCAAAAATTAAGAACTTTCTGAAGGTAGGTTTCTAGTTTCCAGAAAAGCTAGCAATGAAAATCTAAGATACTAAGATAATCTAAGTGCTTTTTAACAGTGGTGATTTTTTTATAAGTTCGCATGTAAAAATGAAACACAAAATTCATGTTTATTGGGAAAAGTAATGATCCAACTTTGCATATATCCATGGGTACACACCCACAAGCATATTAATTAAGGGACTTAAAGTATTTAAAATTAACCAGTGAAAATATTTGTGAATATAGTATTTTCTTTTCTTTTAATGTCCCTGTAATCTTTATATTGGGATGGGGTCAGAGCAACTGAATGGAGCTGAGCATTTACTGGCCAGATGCCCTTCCCGGTGCCTACCAGGATATCCTAGCAGATATTTTCTCTTTGCAGCCAGATAGAGAAACACCTGTCATTGCCTAGGATTGAACTCCCAACCTCCTGTGTGTAAGGTGAGAGTCTACACCTCTAGGCCACCACACCACTCATTGTGTGGTGTGGAAATATAGTAAATCATTCACTGAAAATATCATTTATCTAGCCACTGTGCCTTCAATGGGATTTTTGCAAAGAGCTACTTAAATATATCAGAACAGATACTGTATGTAGAACCAGAGCTACTATAGGCACACACACATTCACAAAACCACACTCAATGCCACTTTGGGTATGGCCCACAGAGGCCTCTAGAAGTCATCAAATTACTATATTTAATGTGACAAAGGGGGGAATATTGAAGATAAATCATACTAATTATATTTAATTTTAGACAAACTAAAGTATATGCAACCCAGAATCCAATTTAGGTTATTTTTCTGACCCCATCTATTAGTGGGGTCAGCACCTCATTCAAAAGCCAATAGTAATTTTAATCTAGAATGTTGTACAGATAGTCCTTCATTTACAACCATTCATTTATCAACTGTTCAACATTACAACAGCACTAGGGGAAAAATGATTTATGACTGATTCATACACTTACAATCATTGTAGCATCTTCATACTCACATGATCAAAATTTGGGCACTTGACAACCAACATGTATTTATGATAGTTGCAATGTCCCAGGTTCATATGAGCACCATTTGCAATCTTCCCAGCTGCCTTCTCATAAGCAAAATCAATGGGGGAATCAAAGAAATAATGTCGTTTCTCATAATAGTAACTCTAATCGGCTTCCTTACTTTCTTAGGATAGAGCCCTGGTGGTGCAGTGGTTGGAGTGCAGTATTGCCTGGAGTCCACAGCCTGGAGTTCGATCTTGATAGGGCTCATGGTTGATTCGGTCTTCCATCTTTCTGAGGTTGGTAAAAGAGGACCCAGATTGTCAGGGGCAATATGCTGACACTGTAAACTGCCCAGACAGTGCTGTAAAGCTCTATGGGCAGACATGGTATTCAGCAGGTTCTGACCAGTTCTGGAGAACCGGTAGCAGAAATTCTGAGTAGTTCGGAGAACCGGTAAATACCACCTCTGATTGGCCCTGCCCCCATCTATTCTCTGCCTCCTGAGTCCCAGCTGATTGGGAGGAAATGGAGATTTTGCAGTAATCTTCCCCTGGAGTGGGGTAGGAATGGAGATTTTACAGTATTCTTCCCCTTCCATGCCCACCAAGCCACCCCCACCAAGCCACACCCACAGAACCAGTAGAAAAAAACTTTGAATCCCACCACTGTCTATTGGGCAGTATTCAACTCTAAGTGCTAATGCTATTGCTATTTCCTTTTTCATTTTCAGGCATACAAGGCTGTAGCTCTGCCTAGTGAAACTTCTTTCTTTCTTTTTTCTTTCTTTCTTTCTTCTTTCTTTCTTTCTTTCTTTCTTTCTTTCTTCCTTCCTTCCTTCCTTCCTTCCTTCCTTCCTTCCTTTCTTTTTCTTTACTTCTTTCTTTCTTTTACACAGTTGTAGACCATGCATTAGAGATGCATTGTAAAAACAGACGTTCCTATGCTATCAATCCTAACAATAGAGGAAAAAATTGCATGGGTAAGACATACCATGACATTGTTGTCCTGGAAACAAAAGGAGCTTTGGACTAAACTAGTCTGCAATCCTCATATATTTTCCAGACACCTGGAGCCAAGATTAAGAATGATGGTGAGTAAGCAATTCCACATTTAAGCTCCAGGCAGGATATCAAAGCGCAGAAGCTTTCATCTTCATTAGCCATGATCAAATGTGACATGTCTTTTATCAACCTACATCCTCTAATATTCACTTTATTAAAAAAAAAGAAAGTCCATCATGCCAAACCTCATAATGGGATTGGCAAGGAAAGAAAGTTAATTTATTTGACCAAAGAGGCAAGGGGGAGGTGAGAGGTAGGAAACGTTGCTTTCTTCCTGCCTCCTGTAGTTAGCATCTTTTCAAGAAAGATGTATTGTATGACATACAAGCTCTGAGGTGACAATGAACATGAAACAGTGCTAGGAAAATGAAACCAACAAGACAGATCTTTGGAGTCCTTGGTGCTCAGTGAATTTGCTTGCTTGCTTGCAGATGTTTAATCCCCCGACTGGGAAACATCGCTGCAAGAAAATAATCGAGCTCAGAGAACAACAAGAACTCCACAGTTCTACACTGAGCTACAGATATTCTGTCCTATTGGAAACGTAGATCTATTGGCAACTTCTCAATCTCTCTAGCCAATAAAATGAAATTGCACCCAGAAGCAGAGAATAAGACTTGGCTCATAAGTGGCATGCAAACATAATCCCTAGCATATAATGTGGGCTTTGATATCTCCACTAGAAAGGGAGTTATCAAATCCCACGTAAAGATGAGACATCCTTTCCTATGGATTGGAAAGTCATGACTTATTGGGCTAAGATGGAGCAATAGCAATAGCACTTAGACTTATATATTGCTTCACAGTGCTTTACAGCCCTGTCTACATGATTTACAGAGTCAACATATTGCCCCCAACAATCTGGGTCCTCATTTTACTGACTTCGGAAGGATGGAAGGCTGAGTCAACCTTGAGTCAGTGAGATATGAACTGCCAATACTGCATTCTAACCACTGTACCACCATGCCTCATATAAGCTGAGTTCTGGCAATAGGACAGCTGTGCACCTTTCCTTAAAAAAATAATTTATTTGAAACAAACTCCTACATCAAGACTCACATTTTCATAAAATTTATGATGCCATTTTCTAGTGAGAAAATATGCCTAAGATACAAAAATTGTAAAGTACACTAAGATTTTTTTTAAAAAGGCAGCCTTTATTAGGCTACCCCAAAAACCTGACTGAAACAGAAATAATCTGATTTCTCCAGAGTGTTTTGAAGCTTAAACCTGATCAATCTCTCCACCACTTTCCTAAAGAGAAATATGTAAAAAAAAGCGTCAGACAAGATGAGATGCCTCCAAACTAATAAAAGAAGCCAGGATTTAAATTTAGATTTGTTATTCACCAACAGCGAACAAATCAAACTTCCCCTCTCAAGGTCACTCAGCTTATAATCATCCATGTCAAAATTGCTTTGCATGGATTCATAGATTGCTCTATTCCTTAGTCTTAAACGTCCATCCATGACTTCCCATATGGGCAGACAAGGCTATTAGACAAGGGTGCACGTTGGCATCTTCATGATTTAATTTGCTCATTAACTCTCTTGTAGCCAAACTGAAATCTCCAGCCATTCATCCCCCATAATTGTAGGTACACCCACATTACACCAATTCTCCGCGAGCTGCACTGGCTCCCTATTGGTCTCCGGTCACAATTCAAGGTTAATGTTTTTAATTTTTTAATGTTTTTTTAATAATGATTTTTTGAAATGTATTGTGAGCTGCCCTGAGTCTTCGGAGAGGGGCGGCATATAAATTGAATTAATTAAATTAAATTAAATTAAGAAAGATTTGAAAACTTTTTTAAAAAATTAAGATTTACCAAACATCCTAAGACCCAGCAATCATTGGATAGTACAAATTCGGTCCTTGAAATATTTAGCTATTGCTCTACATACCCCTGGCAAACACAATGTTATGTTTTGCATAACAAAATTGTGTTATGCTCAAAATCCTGCTTCAGCTCTTCAGACCTTCTATTCCACAAAAGGACTTAATATACAGTATACTCATTATGTTACATTTTATGTAGGAGGGCTTGGTCCTTCCACACAAAACTTCTTTTTTGGAGCCCAGTTGTACCCATATAGGTCATTTTCTGCAAGGAAGACTTCAGTTCCAATTTCTGAAGACTAATTTCCAGGTTCCCCACTGCATATTGAGCAGAGTCCTGCACCATGAAGCTGGTCCTTCCAAAGTGGAAACTTCTGCCAAGTTTTGTATTCTTTCTTATTGGTACAAACTGTTATTCTTTCCAGCTGGGCTGACTTTTTAGCTCTTCTTGGACTAGGTCACTATACAAGAAACTAAAATCTTTAGGTCTCTCTCTTTGGCAGCTACTGAATGGCCTATGATCTTGTGCTTACCACCCTAAATAGAACACTTTGGATTTGACCTTGTTTGCTTCTACCTAAAATGTCTTTCTGAACAGTTTCTCATCCAATCCTACCAGCAACATATCTTAATCTGTTGCTGGTGCTCACCTATAAAGCCCTACATGGCTTAGGCCCAGGGTAGGATCATCTCCTGCCTTCCTCCCACCGTCCGGTGCACTCACACAGAGCGGGCCTCCTCAGGGTGCCGTCAGCCCCCAGGGGGAGAGCGTTCTCTGTGGGAGCGCCGATCCTCTGGAATGGGCTGCCCACTGGCCTCAGGACAGCTCTGGACCTCCTCTCCTTCCGCAGCGAATTGAAGACGTGGCTTTTTCGCCAAATGAGCTGAATCCGTAGGGGTGACTTCAAATAATTTTAATAATTTTTAATTGATTTTAATTAATTTTAAATTTATTTTAATTGTTTATGTAATTCCTTGTTGCTTTTGTAAGCTGCCCTGAGTCCTATAGGAGAAGGGTGGCATATAAATTACATAAATAAATAAAATAAATAATCAAATACCAGTCCCTAAATTTTGGAAGGTTTTCTCTTTGGTTGTCACTGATGGAAGATGCCAGGGTTTTTATAATTAGTTGTTAATATGAATGGAATTAGCTTTCTTGGGGAACTCAATATATGAAAATAGAGTCAGTAAAATATCAGAACTTTCTTTTCTTTTTTTTCATCACTGTGTCATAGATAAGTTAAGTTAGGTGGCAATCTTATTCAGTGAATACTGACTGGGTGGCAAAATACATTGAAAGCTCTGGAACCAACTCATGTCTAAATATGATTAGATTTTATTTGCACACTTTTATCCAGAGGAAAACAATTTAGTACACCACCCTGAGATATGTATGTGAAAAGTCTCCATAACTTTTCACTCAAAGCAGGAAAGTGAGGGACTGATGAGGAGATTTTATACTCATATCCCTTCTTCATTTTTATGTCTGATGTGACTTGGCTAAAGAAGAGTTATGAAGAGCCACCTGAACTTGATGAATTTTGGGCTATGTATCTATTGTAAAAAGAATAAAGTTTTTTTAAAAAACCTGGGTAAATGAAGGCAACTTTATGTGTCCCAGGATAATGTTGCAGGATCCAATCTGAGTCAATCACTGGGGCCAAAGGTTTAGTCTTCCAAGCTTTTGGGTTCATACTGTAGTCCATCATCAGGGAACTTCTCTCTCTCCAAAATATGTGCACCAGACTGTTCTACGAATTGTATTTATATGGTTCCTAGTTGGGTGTAGCTTTTAGTTGTTAATTAGGGTGGAACCTTATAGGTGTTGCTGAATTACAGTTCCAGAGATGTTAGCCAAAATGATGATACAAAAAGGTTGCAATTTGGCAATATTTGGAGTGACACACATCCCTGAAGTAGAGTTAATTCTGTAGTAGATGATCAGATTGAGCCTGAGGAAGGGGTCAAACATGTCATAAGTCACGAGTGTCTGTGCACCTGCAAGAGATCTAAGTCCAGCCCACCTTGAATGCCTGCCTTATCTCCCAAGCATTTCCCTTGATCGTTAGTTGGTCAGATTCTTGTAGAGAGCTTAAGCTTGCATTAAATCTTTACACTCATTTCAACTGCCTGAATCTCCTGATTTCCCTGGCACTTGACAAATTCCCTGAGATTGCTAGAGATCCCTGATAATTCACTGAGAGTAGAGTTGTTTGAAAATATCTGGAGCTTTATCATGCATAGACAAGTTGTAGCCTCAAAACACAATGGCCTGACGTTTACAGAAATTAAAATCTGAAGTAACTGGAGTCCGATGGAAGACTATTTAAATTTTGGCATCAGAAGGATTTCCATCAGGTGAAACTGTAAGAAGGTGGGATAATTTATGTGCTTGTTTGTTCCTGTAGGGAAGTTATTCATACATAGTGTGAAATTGGTCTGTTCTACCTTGAGACACAGATGCTGCCAAGACCAGATCTGGTGCCAAAGTCTGGACAGGCTGTCTCTACTGTGTTTGCAACATCAAACTAATGCTAATTTATTGGAATTACCAGCCATCATTTTTAACAAGCTATTCTCTGAGGTACCAGATTCTATAAATTGTTTCAGTTATCTTCTTTAGGACTGGAAGGGGCTCTCTCCTATCGAAAGTCAGTTTAGTTTAATTTATTACAAACATAAACCAGATCAAAATCAGTTCAAAATTAAAACATATAATTCCCATTAGGGAGTCATGAGAATAAACAGTAATTCACTAAACTATGAAAGCTATGTGTGGCTGACTAATTAAAAATGGAAGGATGAAACTAAAAGAAGTAATCAGATTTTTTGGCCAAAGTCTAAAAGCTATTTGTGTTATGGTAAATGCGGCAAAGAGCAAAACAGTATTTAATTACATTCATTGAGACAGAGTCAGATTGTTCAGACAGCAGTTTTTTTCTTCTGTTCAATAGTGTCCAATTTTTAGAGTGCCTAGACCCGTGATGGCGAACCTATGGCACGTGTGCCACAGGCGGCACCCGGAGCCATGTCACCTGGTATGCCAGTTCAGCTCCGGTGTGCAGTCTCTGGAGGCTGGGGACAGAAAAAAGTCACTTCCTGTCCAACCAGAAGTTGGGAAACGGGCCATTCCGGGCCTCCAAGGGAGTGGGGAAGGCTGTTTTTGCCCTCCCCAGATGCATAGAGAGGATCTGGAGCCAGGTGAGAAAGAAAAATGGGCCTACTGGGCCATTGTGTGCTAGGAGCGGGGGGGAGGGGGGTTGCGTGTGTGGGGTGGGGTGCATAGAATTATGGGTGTGGGCACACATGCACACGAACCTCTGCCGCCCCCTACTTCCTGGCATGCGATGGCAAAAATGTTAGCCATCACTGGCCTAGACAATTCCCTAAAGTTTTCTTGACAAGGTTTTTTTTCAGGAATTGGGCTTGCCATTGCCTCTTTCCTAGGGCTGAGAGACAGTGACTGGACCAAGTGTCAATGGAGATTCTCAATCATCCAGGTCATGATTGTCCCAAAGATGCTTTTCCAGATGGCAATTGGATTTTCTTGTTTGTTTTTCTTCTTTGAAAACGTCTCTCTTCTCATCCAAGAATCTTCTTCAGTTCAGAAAGTCCAGTGGCCTTTTGGAAAAGTACCTTTGGGATGACTGGACCAAGGTCACACAGCTGGTTTTGTGCTTAAGACAGGACTAGAATTCACAATCACCTTGTTTCTAGCCTGATGTTTTAACTACCACACCAAAATGGCTGTCCAAACATCAATAAGTATAGTAGATAAAATGAACCTGACCAAGCAGGATATTTGTTTCCAGCATAAAACAGCATAATGGGAACAATACAATTCAATATTGTGGTGGTGCAGCAGACTAAGTGCTGTTATGTAGCACTTAGCTGCCAACTGCCTGCAATTAGTGCGAGTTCAAATCTCACCAGGCTCAAGGTTGACTCAGCCTTCCATCCTTCCGAGGTAGGTAAATTGAGGACCCAGATTGTGGGGGCAATAAGCTGACTTTGTAGAAACACCGCTTATGGGGGGCCAAAAGCCCTACTAAGCAGGTATATACAAAAGAATGAAGGCTATTGTTATAAGTGCATTGTAAGCCACCCTGAGTCTTCGGAGGAGGGCGGCATATAAATTGAACAAATAAATAAATTGAACTAATAAATATGCGTCAACATCTCAATTGCTCCTGGGCCAGAAAGGCAATGAATGCCAGGGCATTCATTTGGCAAAGATTCCATGTAACAAACCATCCTTGTATCTCTCAATAATGAAGAAAATAAGCATACTCTTTGGGAATTATTTCTCTATTTCTTACTCCTCAGATATTTATTTGTCCCTTATTCTTCCTTGCTAAAATGTGAGTAATGTTTTTGCCTACTCTTTTATTAAAATTCAGAGCAGCTGTCAGCAAGAACACTAGCATTGTCAAGGAACACTGTCTACAGTGTCCTTCAGGACAATTCTTGGCCAACCTATAAAAGAGATACATTACAAATGCTCACAATACCATTAGACAGCCCAGGTTTGTTTTCAACCGTAGGATGAAAAATGTCAATAAAGTAGGATGCTGTCATGGGAAATGAGGGATATTGAAAAGTTTGATCTGGGTCATTTACTCTCTAGAGCAGAACAAAAATACTTCCTTGAGACCCTTCTAGGATTGTCTGAAGCTGATTTGACAAAATTCTTTTTTCTAATGGCCCAAGGGGAGGACCGGATTTCACTAAGAAGATTCACTGCCAAAGTCATTCGTTTGAGGAAGACAAGAAACGGAAATAGAACACTTGAGCCCATTGATGTGTTTATTTCATTTCTAGACAGCTGCCCTTCCAAGGAAGTCAGATTGGAAAATATAGCTTCTCCTTTCTTCCTGCTTTATGCTTTTGCCCCAAAGTGTCCTCAGGTTATTTTGAGAATTAGTGACTGACCTATGGCAAAATTGGCTGGAAGGCATGGATGATTTTGGGATCATTGCCTTTCTTCTAGATGTAATTTTTTTTTAAAGAAGAAAAATCTCATTTGTCACAGTTATGGAAATTTTCTTAGGTTCTTGTTGAAAGTAAACCAAACAGTTCTCATTATAGGATGAAAAATAAATAATATTCATGTTCAGTTCAATGTATCTTACCTCCAAATAAACATATACATAAGGGTAAACATTTCACCATGAACAACACTTTAAAAAATTAAGTTTTGCTGAACTGAACTATGGCTTTAGATGTACCAAACCAAGAGAAAGCAAAAGAGGCAGGAAAAAAAAATAAGAAAATTAATATCTTGCTCCTGTGAGATATCCATTGCTTCTCTAAGACTCCCCCCCCCCCTATCCTTAGAACAATTATATACTAATCCTTTAACATATTTGCTGGGGAAAACGTTTGATTAAATAATATGGGAGTTGCTGCTGGGTAAATATGCAGAACTAGTGCACCAAAATTCACTAAAAAAAACTCACAGCATTAAAAATTAAGGGATTCAGCTGCTGGATATCTTGCAGTCACGCAAAGCAATCTTAGCAGTGTATTTTCTGCTTGTGGTACAAGAAATGTCATTATAACGGTCAACATTTTCTGTTAGAAATTGTAGTTGCTTTGTTAACTCTAAGTACTATGACAAGTGACTGATAGACATGTCAGAATGGCAATATCTCCTGGAATAGAAACTTCAGGAAGAAGAGAAGCAATGGCTACTTGTTCCTGGACAGTCCTGCCTTTTTACAATACTTAATTCTTGCAACAAGGTTCAGAAAAGATAGTATATATAATAGCAGTATTGCTTCTGCACAAGTGCAGCCAAACAGTTGCACAACCTCTAATCTCTTCCCAGAGGAGACTCCAGTCTACCTTAAGATAGATTATGCAGAGAACTAGTAAATAGCATAGATTTGTGGATAAAACCAAGAAATCAATCCATGTAAACTAACAATCTGCTTACAAATAGGGCCGTATCCAAACTTTTAAAAAATACTATAAAAACAGCTGAAAAACAAGTGTTGCAGTGAATTAAACCAGACACTTTAAAATAAAATTGCAATCACACAAGCATTTACCAAAGACGAACTTTTGATCAGAAGATCAGATACCCTCACAATGAATAATTTCACAGAGTCAGCACAAATAGATACTCCCTTGATCCACTGGACCAAGTCTCAGTTCTCTTCAACTCATGGTAAGGCACTTCTCTCAGCAACCTCTGGTACTATGCAAATGCAATACAAATGCAACCAGTGACTCTGTTCCCAGATGACTAGCTTGATCCACTGGACAAATTTTCGTTCCTCTTCCATTCACAGTGAGCTACTTCTCTCAGAAACCTCTGGTGCTATGCAAATGCAATATAAATGTTAACAACCATGGCAATTTTTTTTTTTAAATCAGGAATAATTACCTTAACAACCATCTTGGAAATTCTGGTCCCAATTGTGATTGTAAGTGGAGGACTATCTGTATACATTTACACAGATCCTTAGGTCATCTGAGTCTTCATTAGGCTAGTTCCATCATGCAGCTTTCATTAATTTTGGAATATATGTACCTTAAAGAAGGAATACAAATTTTATATTTTTTTTATATAAAAATATAGTCAAAATAATAGATGCCTGACATTTTGAAGGCTTATTATTCCCTTTACCAGTAGTGCCTCGAGATACACTGGTATCTCCTAGACCCCCAACCAACAGGGTGAGACTCTATAGCAGTTGGAAATTCTTGTCCAACACATTAGATGGGAGAAGATTAATCTACTAATCCTCACTGTACAATCCTATGTATATTTACTCAGAAATCTACCTTTCAAGAGGGTTCACTCCAAGTTATACAGGTACTGGCTGAAAAGTCCAGGGTTCTTCTGAACAGTATTACAATTTTGTAATTTTTCTTTCTGACACCATCCAAATCTTATGTAAAAATTTTACATTTTGCATTATTGCCAGATCATTTTCAACCCTATCTCCAGTATGCAAAAAGTTTTGCTTTGTACCACTACTAAGTCCAAATCACAATGTCACTCACTCTATCATTGATTTAGAATATTGATTAGAGATGCATGAAAAATTGGCCATGTTCCTGTCACTGGCCATGAAATTGCAGAAGTAAGCTAGCTTGTACATTGGCAGCTTTTAAAAAAATCCTCTTCTTCTAAGCTCACTTTATGTAAGGGGGACTCTGCTCTTCATTTTAAACTGTCAATGAGCACTTAGGCAAAGGAAATTACTTATTTTTTCCATACACTTAATATACTTGTAGTTGTTGTTAGTCGTGAAGTAGTGTCCGATCCATCGCGACCCCCTGGACAATGTTCCTCCAGGCCTTCCTGTCCTCTACCATCCTCTGGAGTTCATTTAAGCTCACGCCGACTGCTTCAGTGACTCCATCCAGCCACCTCGTTCTCTGCTGTCCCCTTCTTCTTTTGCCTTCAATCGTTCCCAGCATTAGGCTCTTCTCCAGGGAGTCCTTCCTTCTCATTAGGTGGCCAAAGTATTTGAGTTTCCTCTTCAGGATCTGGCCTTCTAAAGAGCAGTCAGGTTTGATCTTCTCTAGGACTGACCGGTTGGATCACCTTGCAGTCCAGGGGACTTGCAGGAGTCTTCTCCAGCACTAGAGTTCAAAAGCCTCAATTCTTTGGCGCTCAGTCTTCCTTATGGTCCAACTTTCACAGCCATATATTGCAACTGGGAAAACCATAGCCTTGATTATACGCACTTTTGTTAGCAGGGTGATGTCTCTGCTTTTTATTGTTAACCACAGCTTAATGATAGGGGAACAAGTGCTTAATGATTCCTATGATTTTAAAAAGAATTAAGGATAAATAATTATGTTAAATCGTTTAATGTTATTAAACCTGGAATAATGTTATTGATTGTAACAAAGATGCATAAGGCAAAGCTTTGTAGATGTTTTGGAAATAAATAAAACTCCAGTGTTGCTCACCACTGTCTCTATTGGCTAAGGTTGCATAGAATGGTAGTCAGCAACATCTGGAAAGGCACAATTACACTCACGGTATTTATTATGGTAAAGAATTGGCACTGGTTTGTCTGTACAAAGCTATGGAGCTCATTTAAATGTTCCCCCGATTACAGGAGAATGGATTCCTCCCCAATCAGGAACCTTTGGACCTGCCACAAAACTCAAGAGATTTTGTCCTGGGTTCAGTCTCTGCCAAATAGAGCAAAAACATTCATTGCCTTAATCTCTGACAATCTGCTATTAATCAGTGCATAGGATATTGGCTGAAAAAGACTGGTGCAATATAGGTCATTTTTCTCTGTTTCTAAATTCACTAGAATTCTGAGGCTTCCATTAGTTATAGCTAATTTCAGTTTCATTAATTGCCGTACATTCAGCATGACTAAATTGGATCCAACCCAATAGCAATTTAGAATTTGGCAGATAAAAGCTTCTTTGAACAATGTTGTAACTGTCATTGAAAACGCCTGATTGGTGTGCAGTCCACTAGATGTTTAGACTGGATTTGGTATTTTAGCCACTTTTAGAGTCCTTCCTAAGGACCAGAAATAGGCAGATATTGTTTTTCAATCCCAGGTTAAACAGCAACACCAGCCTATTATTATAATTATATACACAACAATGTGAAATCACAGCTACCAGTTCTTTATCTCGTGTTGTTGACTTCTTTGGAGATTTTATTCAAAGAGAATTTTTGTTTTAAGTGATATTTGTTGGCCTATCTTAAGTAGATAGATTTGCTGGAAAGTGGCATTTTAAAATGGTATCACTGAATCCTAACAAATGTGAGGATCATACCACTTAATGAGCCGCTGCTCTTACTACCAACACAGGTATAAAATTACAGCAGCTAATAAATGCCACTTCTAGAAAGAATATCGAACTAGAAATAAGTGATTGGAAGACCAAAGTTTGTTTTTTTTTAAAGGGTGGAGTTTTTGAAATGGTAGGAATATTTTGTTAAGAGATTTAAATTTAGTAGCTGGAGCAGTGGGGTTGTGCCACAAAACACACAATTATGGTTGATTGGTACCATAGTGCTGGTTTCTACCTGAGGCAATCTGCACTGTGATTGGTTGCTGTGGAGGGGAGGGGAAGTTTCCCTTTTTCCCGCCTTTTTCTCCTGTTTGCTCTGTGATTTACCTCATGATGTTCCCGCTATGTTGATTTAACTGATGATGCCCCTGTTTGCCTGACTATCTAGTTCGCTGTATATATAGCTGTATACATAGTTGTAAAATAGATTTATTTATATAAAACTACAAGTTTCGTGTCAGCATCTCTGACTCTATTTGGACACCCACTGCGCAATTCCCTTTTGATTGTGTAAAGGCAACACAGCCAGGAGTAGGCTAATAGAGATTTTTTCATTATTGACAACACCTTCTCCTTGCAATGTAAATGAATATTTAGACCTGTACAGCCCTCGACGTACAACTGTCCATTTAGTGACCATTCGAAGGCACTGGAAAAAGTGACTTATGACCATTTTTCATATTTACAACTGTTGCAGCATCTTCATGATCCCTTGATCAAAATTCAAATGGCTGGCAATTGACTCATAGTTATGATAATTATATTGTCCCAGGGTTGTGTGATCCCCTTTTGCAACTTTCTGATGAGCAAAGTCAATGGGGTAGCCAGATTCACATCACAACCAGGTTACTAAATGAACAAGTGCAGTGGTTCAGTTAACAGCTGTGGCAAGAAATGTCATACAATGGGGATAAATTCACTTCACAAATGTCTTGTTTAGCAACAGAAATTTGGAGCTCAACTTTTGTCGTAGGTTGAGGCCCATAGATTAGACATTTTCATCCATTTTCAATATCAGAAATGGAAGATGGATAAAGGTCACCTAATCAAATGGTAAAAGGGGAAGCAAGGGAAAAAAATATTCCAAAAATATCAGAAGAAAAACTCTGAGTGGCTTCCAGAACCAACTATTACAATAACCAAGGCCAGAGTGAAGATGAAAACCTTGAGCAATCAGAACGATTTATAGTGCCTGAGTTCACACTTTTAATTTCCAAAAAAGAAAGGAGATCTTTACATCAACAGAGGAAAACTACTGCAACAATACATTGCAACCATACATTTTTTAAAGGCGTGGTTGTGACTATTCAAGAATAATAATGGATGGGACATTATAGAGTCAAATAAGTTTGAAGGAAGATGGAAACACTGTACTGAAACAAATGGAATTATAGAGTGATAAAAACCTGCTTAGGCAATTACACCATTAAAATGAAAGGTGAGAGGCAATCAATTGTCAAATAGAAAAACATCAGGCACAAATGGAGGTTGAACTGTTTAAGTTTCAGGAGAAGAGGCAATTACAGCTCTTTGTCACGAAATATGGCCCAAGCTATGTGGAAAAAATATTGAAGAAAGGGGCTGGAGCAGTGGTGAAATCCATTTTTTTTTACTACCGGTTCTGTGGGCGTGGCTTGGTGGGTGTGGTGTGGCTGGGTGGGCGTGGTGTGGCTGGGTGGGCGTGGCTTGGTGGGTGTGACAGGGGAAGGGTACTGCAAAATCTCCATTCCCAGCCCACTCCATGGGAAGGATACTGCAAAATCTCCATTCCTACCCCACTCCGGGGCCAGCCAGAGGTGATATTTGCCAGTTCTCCAAACTGGTCAAAATTTCTGCTACCGGTTCTCCAGAACCTGTCAGAACCTGCTGAACCTGTCACGCCTGGGCTGGAGGAAAAAAAATATCTGTAAATTACCAATACCTAAAGTAATGCCTAAGTCAAGCAAAATCTTGCTTAGATTCTACAAAGAAACATAGAGGCGTACATTAGCAGAAGAATGCCAAATTAAATCACAGTTTGCAGAAAAGGCAACAGAAGAGGAAATCCGATGCATAATGAATAGAACAAGAGAATAAAAGAAGAATTTGGCTACAGCAACATTTTTGGCTGCATCACGTCAACTTGTCAAAATAGTAAGGCAAATATTTTGCTGAGGATCTTTTATGGAGGAACAAGGAAGAATTGAGTTTAGGGAAAAAGGATGATTAAGAATAAGACCTGGAGCAAGAGAAGGAAGCTTATTGTCCTCATATTTGTTTAACTAGTATTTTTCCCCCCACCCCCATCTGTTTAATCTAGAATAGCAATTTAATAAAATGACAACTGAACAAAAAATAACCCTGCAGGTTATACCACTTTGCAAGATGAAAGTAAAGAAGAAGGCCTCATCAGGAAAGTATAAAAATAAAGTGAAATAGAAATGTGTTAATGTTAATTTTTAAGCAGCTTGCTTAGTGAATTCTCATTAAGGTAATGGGAAGGAACAGAAGGTGGCAGATAGCTTTGTTTTCTTGGGTTCAAGAATAAAGTAATGAACAGCATGCTGGAAAATAAAGATAACATTAATCCTTCAGAGAAAGCTGATGGCAGACTTATATTAGTCTATACAGGACATTTCTGTGACAACAAATTACAGCAGTGATTTTTGTGTATGGCTATGAAACATAAGAGTGAGAGAACATCGCTTCAAAATATGAAATTGGAGATGGTTGCTAAGAGTTATTGCAAGAAGCATTAAGCATTAAGTGAATCTTGGAAAAACTTATGACTGCTTTTTCACTTGAGGGGATGAAGCAAGAAGTTCACACATTCGGGGCAGGCAACATGGGCAGAAAACATGAGAAAAATTGTTGATCCTGGGAAAAGTTAGCATAAGTTGAAAAAGAAAAAACATTGAAAAATAACAGAATAAAACAGAGTTGGAAGGTTTTCCAGTCCAACCTCTGCTCAAGCAGGAAACCATTTCAGGCAAATTGTTGTCCAATATCTTCTTTAAATCCTCCAGTGTTGGAACATTTACAATTTCTGGAGGCAGGTTGTTCCACTGATTAATTGTTTTCACTGTCAGGACATTTCTCCTTAGTTCTAGGTTGCTTCTTTCCTTGATTAGTTTCCATCCATTGCTTCTTGTCTTGCCTTCAGATGCTATGGAGAATAGGTTGAGCCCCTTTTCTTTGTGGCAGCCCCTTAGATAGAAGGTGGACAAGATCAGGGGTACCACTGAGTTTTTCTCCTTAAAAAATTCAGTTTGTCTTTGTTTCTCAATATCAATTCATTTCTTCCTATACTCTTTTTGTCCTGACCCAAGAGATAATTTTGCTACTGAAGAATCAGAAAGATTAATATCGTCTCATTAAGCAACATCAGTGTTTTCTAAACCATGTACAAGCAGAATTAACTGTGAACATGCTGATAACGGCATCTCCAAAGATGGCTCATATTAATTGAATCTGATTTATAATTATCTCATAAACTTCAACAAGATGACATGATTATAAGAGCTCGTTGATTCACTTACCATCTTCGTGTTTTGAAGGGTATTAAATATTTCATAGCATGTTTTATCTTTGCATTAATTTAGAGTGCAGTTCATTATCAACAACTGAATTGATAGGAAATGGGTGGAAAAATACTGAGATATTATGAGGTAAGCTATTACCCTGTTCTATACTGTCTACTACTTTAGGCCCATCCTCCAAATTCTGATCCGACTGAGAATGAAGTTACTTAACCTTAATGTAAAATGGTTGCAAGAACCCAAGGGAACAAATGTAATCTTAGCATATTTAATATAATTAAGGGCAGATATTGCTTATCTATAGGAGACTCATTTAATGGAACAGGATAAATCTCTATTAATAAAAAATTGGATAGGACAGGTCTACCTCACAGATACTTCAACAAAAGCTAAAGGTGTGGCTGTTTTGGTTTCAAAAGGATTCCCAATTGCCCATTATTGCAGACATGATCTAAACTTTGTAATATGCTTCCTATTATCAATAAGCAAAAAATAAAATAAGCAAAAAAATGGTAAGAGAACACCTGTCTGATCTTGATGAATACAAATCACTGAAGGCCAGATGGATTACATCCCAGAGTTCTAAAGGTGCTGGCAGATGTCATCTCAGAACCACTGCACACATCTTTCAAAAATCCTGGAGCACCAGGGACCTACCAGAGGATTAGAAAAGAGCTAATGTGGTTCCCATCTTTAAGAAAGAAGAAAAAAAAGCAGACCCAGGAAACTACAGACCTATCAGCCTAACATCAATACCTGGGAAGATACTGGAAAAGATAATAAAAAAACAGATCTGCCAACACCTAGAAACAAGTAAAGTAATAACTAGAAGTCAGCATGGATTTGTTAAAAACAGATCATGCCAAACCAATCTTATTTCATTTTTCAACATAGTGACTAAATTAGTAGACCAGTGAAATACTGTGGACATAATATACTTAGACTTCAGCAGGGCATTCAACAAAGTAGACCACAACCTACTTCTTGGTAAGCTAGAAAAAAGTGGGATAGATAGCATCACCATCAGATGGATTTGTAACTGGCTGACAAACTGTACTCAACAAGTAGTCCTTAATAGTACTACATGGAGGGAAGTAAGCAGTGAGGTACCACAAGGTTCCGTCTTAGGCCCAGTATTCTTCAATATCTTTATAAATGATTTAGATGAGGGAATAGAAGGGGAACTTACCAAATTTGCAGATGATACTAAGTTGGCAGGAATAGCTAACACCCTAGAAGATAGGCTCAAGAGCCAGATGGATCTTGACAGACTAGAACACTGGGCCCTATCTAACAAAATGAAATTCAATGTAGAGAAAAGTTTTACACTTAGGCATGAAAACCAATATATAGAGCAAAATCAGGCTTAATAGCAGTAACTGTGAGAAGGATCTTGGAGTATTAGAGGGCAACCAATTAAATATGAGCCAACAGTGTGTGGCGGCAGCCAAAAAAGCCAGTGCAGTCCTAAATTGCATTAACGAGGAATACATTCAAGATCAAGTGAGGTACTAATACCACTCTATAACGCCTTCGCAGGACCCCACCTAGAATACCAGTTTTGATCACCACACTATAAAAAAGATGTTGAGACCAGGGGTGGGTTCTACTTACCTTTACTACTGGTTCGCAATGCAGTCACACACACGCTCTTCTGCACATGCGCAGAAGCGTTCTGATGATGTTAGGGTCAGTGGGCGGAGCCTCCAGCTGGTTTTACTACCAGTTCTATAGAACCGGTCTGAACCAGGGGCAACCCACCATTGGTTGAGACTCTAGAAAGAGTGTAGAGAAGAGCAACCAAGATGATTACCGGTAGGGGACTAGAGGCTAAAACATACAATGAACGGTTGCAGGAACTGGGCACGGCTAGTCTAGTGAAGAGAAGGACCAGGGGAGACATGATAGCAGTCTTCCAATATTTGATGGGCTGCCACAGAGAGGAAGTTGTAAAACAATATATTTACTAATTGTTTGAACTATGACCTACGTCAGCTTCTCCTGCCTAGTGACCTACAGATGTATTCAAACAGCAACAGTATATGTTGTTAAATAAGTGATTATTTCACAACAATTGTAAGAGTGGCCTAGATATGCTTGTGAGACTAATTCAGATTAAATGCTAATGCAAAAAAATGCTATTTTAGTTTTAAAAGAATATTGCCTTAGCTTTATTCCAGCAATTTTTCAAGTGGCATCAAGATCTTTAAATAACACCATTGTAAAAACCTTTGAAAGTGTTTATTTTAAATCTGACTTCTGCTTTATATTTTGCAGTCTACAATATTGCTAAATTCTAAAATACTCTCCTGGTTTTAAATTAGCTGGTTTTCTTCCAGAATACAATTTATATATTGCATATTCTCTGTTTATCCCTCTCATATTTTTTAACCTTGCACAGAGCAGCATTACTTATCGCTGATATTTTCCCCCTCAATGCATTTACATATTCGTCCTCTCTATGCCAATAGAGATTTTAATGGATTATTAAAATAGTACCCAAAGAGCCAAGATTCATTTTATGCCTATACAAGTCATAGTCATATTGAGGTTCTTTCTGTAAAAGATTTACCAATTTGCAAGTATTTTGTTAGACCACCTAAATAACACTCCAAAAAATAATAGCTTTCATGATTATACAGTATATTTCAAAAAAGTAATCTTTTTCAATACTTTTTAATACACTTGACTGGTGCAATTAAAAAGAAAGTAATTGCATTGCACAATGTACTTAGAAAATTATAAAATCAGTTAGGGATGTGTGTGTGTTGGCTTTGCAAGTTATATGAACGCAGTCTCTTTGGCTAGTTTATGCTTCCCTGTATTATGTAACCCATAATTACTACATTAAGCTTGTTGGGTAAACACTCTCTTTGATTGCTAACTATTGGTCATGGAATGCTGCTGCATGACATTAACTCACTGGAAAGTCTTGTCCACAAATAGAATTGCACTTAGTGTGTTTCTGTTTCTTATTATTCCCCACAAGAGCAAGGTACTGTTTGTAGGACTGGGAGAAAGTGACTGTCCCACTGAATGTGTTTCTGAAACCTAAAAATGGAATAGAACCTAGATATCCCCACAGCCAGCCCATAGCATCAGCAATTACACTGTCCCTGGCTTTGTAGGCAGGTAGTATCTTAATAACTGAGGATTATTAATAGGCCTTTTGGAAAAGGTGAAGGGTGCAATCATCTTTCTTTCAAATCATAAATGGAATAGATTTGTAACCAGACAAGAAGAGAATCAAAGTAGACTTTTTTTTAAAGCCTGGTTTCAATGAAGAGAAAGGTCCATGACTACAATTTACAATCTATAAAAATTGCCCCTTTCAGTTTCAAAAGAAGGCAATGCTTCAGTAGTTTTTATTGTGAAGTGTACTTGTTTGACCTCAGAACAAGCTCTGTGGTTTTCCATAATTCTAATGCAACCAGCAGGGACTTGGAAAAACACAGAAGTTGCATAACGACTGTCATTACTAGAATATTGAAGTGGGGATAGTGGTCCAGTTTGTAAGTGAATTTGTAAGAGACTTCAGGACCATGGAGAGCACTAAATTAGTTGCTGCATGGACAGTTTACTCCTAGCATTAGATATCAGTAACAATCTTTTTTTAGGCTAAGTAAATGGCATGTAAAAACAGAGACCTTTACTAAAACTAAAGCAATTACAATTATTTCCTTAGTATTTTTTTTTGTCTGTTCGCTTCCTATCGGACTACTTTGAGATTAGCTTTGGAAGTTCTACCAAGGCTTGGAGGCAAAGACATGTAGCTTGCATGTAGCTTGTAACAAGCTGGAGCTTGTTTTCCTTTTAATAGCCACTCAGAAGGATTTGCCTAGAAACTCTGTCATCTTAATTTCTATCACCAATGTAGAATATCTAGCATCCTTTTCATGTAGATTCTGGCTTCTCTAAGCATACTGGAGAATGCTCCATGAGGTCTTTTTTTTTTCAGCCAAAGAATCTGAGGTCCATTTCTTAAAGTCGGAAGGTTGTGGTATCTTTGGGGAATGGATACCTAACCTGAATGTGAGATGCTTCAATTTCTCCAGCCTGGACCAAGACATCGACATCTGCTAAAGTGAATCTCTGAAATTTTATGATGAACTACATCATAAAACTACATATGTGGTATGTAGTTACCACATAATGTGGTATATTATTCAAACTACATATGTGTTTAGAAAGCATTCCGTTTAGTGCAATATAAAATTAGTATCTGCGGTTTGACATTTAAGTCAACTTCCTATGGACAAAAGAAAAGCCAGAGTTTACCATTCATCTTAGAGGTTACATTTATATTTAGAATAATAGATATCACTCATTCCTCCTAAGTCAGACATGAGCATTATTTAAAAAATGTTTTAAAATGTATCCTAAATTTGCAGATTATACTAATAGCACATTACAGATATAGATGAATATCTCACGAAACTGCAAGTACTTTTGAAGTGGCCCTGAAATACCCTTTTTTCACACATTGCAAAATAAGTAAATAAGTGTTCCAACTTCATTACTTTGGGGAGAGAAAATTGTGGAGTGAATGCATGATTACTCTTTCTTTAATGAGTCTGTTCTTGATTATAAGGAATGAAAAGTGCCTTGGCCATCCAGATTTTTGTGTGTGTGTGTGTGTGTGTGTGTGTGTGTGTGTGTGCCTCATTGTCAGTCAAAAGCACTTTTAGGAAGAGAGAAAGTACCAAGAGGCTTTAAGATATCAAGAGTCTCCAATCTAATGCTTCTAGATATGTAAATGAAGATTTGGGAAAATTTACTATCAAGTTAGAGAATGCTGAGTTATGGATGAGATGGGCAACCTCCACCCATCCTCACCTTTCATCTTGTATCAAACAATAGTGAGGGATGCTGGAAGTCATG
Organism: Ptyas mucosa; assembly: GCA_012654045.1. Classification (NCBI taxonomy): domain Eukaryota; kingdom Metazoa; phylum Chordata; class Lepidosauria; order Squamata; family Colubridae; genus Ptyas; species Ptyas mucosa. The sequence goes on along the minus strand of WNWU01000058.1, from coordinate 5,946,667 downwards.
GTCCAACAACATCTGGAATATCGTAAGTTGTCCACTGCCAAGGTCAAAGCTAATGAATACATTGAAATTCAGCTGGATTAGGGTCAGCGCAGGCATTATGATAAGAAATTGCAAAATGGATCTGCTTCAATGCACCTGCTGTAGAAATGGAATTGTCTTTAAAAAAAAAACCCAATAGTCCAGATTCTCCATTCTTATTTTTTTAAAAATAAACTTTATTGCAGTCATTAACCAGCACAAGAGAACTGACATTCAGATATTCAAAATATCCAAAACTAAATTAACAATGCCAGGACAACTAAGAAAATACTTTGTTCAAAACAGTATTAAATAAACTATGCTTGAAGGCTTGTTCAGCATACACATACTGTACACGAAAAGAAATTAAAAATAACAAACTGCATAATATAAATGTAGAACCGCAAATGCTATACAGCTGCCTATACATAGAACAAATTTATATGCATATAAATATATACATATTTATATATCTATATGTTTCTATGTAATTACATGCAATCTCCCTAAATCGGTTCAGTTATGAATATAAAAATGATCTGCAACCACGTTGCATTGTCAGACTGATTCACCTTTGTAGCACTTTCGGGAATGAGCATGTGATATTTTGTAACTACAAAATCATCCCACAAGTGTCAGAAAGGACAGTACCTTCTGTAACCTTCACTGTGAAAATAAAATAAAAACCAAGTGTAAAAGCCAGAATACATTCACAGAAATATAGAACAATCTTTTATGTCCCAAAATGGACCAGAATATTATCTCTGGATATGTTGTTGTAAAGATATTCTATGATAAAGTTGATCATTAATCTGTTGTGAAAGAAATATGTTCTGCAAGGTTAATATAAAATGGACTGGTTTAACAGCCATCTAACACATCCCTTTTTGGACTGCAGCCTAATGACCCTTCATTTTTCACCTGTCTTCTCTCCTGGCAATCGGGAATACATTGGGCAGAATGAATACAAAAGCAAATGAAAACTGTTGCCCAAGGGGTCATTGGAGTTCAGTTGTGGTGGTCACTACAGAAGTCCAAAGGAGTTTGCCTTAGAGAGCTATCCCAGGACATTTTTAGAACATTTGCATTGGCTCTTCCAAAGGATGAGGTAAGAGTCTGAAAAAATAATTATTTGCAAGGACCTGTCATCTCCATTTTCCATTATTAATTGCTCTTCTGAACACCAGCCAGGTGTGCATGCCAAGACTGCTTGTCTGCAGCTTTGTGTAAAGTATCCTGCAGTGGAGCTCATTTCATCAGCATTTTTTGAGGGAAGGATGTGATTAGAGGCTTTTAGAATTCAAGCAAACAGTTTGCTAAGCTGCTCAAATTGTGGTCAGAGCACCTGGGGCTTTAAGGAAAGGGATCCACTCCCTAGATTAAAACAGACATGCACAAAGAGTCCCACTTTGGCCCTCAAAGTTAGAGAATCATTAGGGGACTGGATTAGGGGACTGGTGACTAAAATACATGATGAAAGGTTGCAAGTATTCAGCATGGCTAGTCTAGTGAAGAGAAGGACCAGGGGAGACATGATAGCAGTGTTCCAATATTTGAGGGGCTGCCACAGAGAGGAGGGGGTCAAGCTATTTTCCAAGGCACCTGAAGGCCAGACAAGGAATAGTGGATGGAAACTGATCAAGGTCTTTCCAGGAGAGGCTCCCATGTGGGAGAAGCCATGCAGGGTTGGGTCTTCCAAGGGGGATCTGGGGTTGCCCAGGTCGAGATTCAACCTGGAAATAAAGATAAATTTTGTGACAGTGAGAACAATCAACCAATGGAACAGAAGTTGCCTTCAGAAGTTGTGGGTGCTTCATCATTGGAGGCTTTCACGAAAAGATTGGACTGCCATTTGTCAGAAATGGTGTACAGTAGGTCTCCTGCTAGGTGGGGGTGGGGGTTGGACTAGACGACCTACAAGGTCCCTTCCAACTCTGTTAATCTGTGTGTGAATCAAACATTTAATTTTTAAAAATGAAACATTTCTCAAAAGATACTCAACCTGTGTAACTGGCTAAGACACTGTGTTGTGATGGAAAACAAGAGCAAATAAAAGAAAGAAGACTTGAATCCAGAAAATGTGTCTTCCAACAGATGCAGTTCTACCACACATTGACAGTGGCTGCTAAATTAACTCACAATGAGAATGCATTGAAGCATTGCCTAAATAAGAGTTTTTTCAAACATGGCCACTTTAAGATAGGGGAACTTCAGCTCCTAACCAGCATGTTGAGACTGGCTGCCATATCAGCTTAATTAATTTATTTATACTATTATCAGGCCCCCTAAGATGGCTAAATTAGCATCTTTGATTAGAGAAAAAACAGTATGTATATTTATGGCTGACTGCAAACCCTTATGGACTTTTTGCATGAAACAGAAACATATGCACTCAGGATTTGATGATTAGAAAATAGATATATATATAAAGAGTGAGATTGTTTTGTAATCATAGTGTAAGAATTAATACTATAACTGTATATATTTGCTGCTGAAGAAATCAGAGAATTCTTTGGGCTCTCTCTATTTGTAGTGCTCTCTTTTTGCACTTTCACTTTCCTCTTCCTGTTTGCTTCCCTCCTTTCACTGCTTGTTTTACACTTTAGTTTTTTATGTTCTTTATAAAACTTTTAATAAAAATTATACAACACCCTCCACCCCCCAAAAAAGTATTTGGCCACTTTTACAGGCACCAGAGATTTTTTTTCCCCACTTGTTCTCCAGTTCCAGATTCCTTCAGCTGCAATGCAGGCAGACATGTGCTTGCAAATTTGAGGCCACTCCTCTGTTGAGCAGCAAGGAAGTACAGTATACAGATGTTTAAAGAAAGAAAAGGAAGGCCTCTGGAGCTTACTGTGAAAAATGTAAAGGAAGCAGAAGATTAAGAGTTTGGGATTCTTTGCATGGTCCATCCCTTGTTATATTTCCTGATAGATGCAAGTGTAAATCTACAGAAATCTAGACATCATTTACAAAGCATATTTGTTTCTGCCAAAGGAATTCTGGCAGTCAATCCTCAAGCATCATAAATGGAAAGCTGCTACTTCCTATCCAAACAAGCAGGCTTACAATGACAATTGCAATAACAGTTCACACATCAGTCTAAAGCAGGGTTTGCTTCGTCAGGTATTGTGGAATTACATATAAAGGATTGTATTTGCATAACCCTAAACCATAAGCATGGCCTATAGGCCACTCCATCAGAGGTCATGTGAAAAAGTCAGACTAAAACCACATAAACATTATGATTTAGTACCAAGAGCAAACATAGTGTTGTCTATAAAAATGTTTTACAGATGACACATGCCACAGGAAAAATTGGCAAAAATGTTTAAAGATAAATCAGCTAAATGCTGGAAATGCCATCAGATACCAAGATCGTATTATCATATGTGGTGGATGTGTCCAGAAGCAAGAAATGATTGGATTAAAATTAAAATATGGTTAGAAGAAATGATACAATAACATATACTGTAGATTTAAAACCTGAACAGTTCCTATTGGGTATCTTACCAGAGAAATTTAGTAAAGAAAATATATATTTGATTACACATGTTATAACTGCAGCGAGGATGGTATTTGCGCAAAGATGGAAAGCAGAGATAATCCCTACAGAGGGAGAAGTAATTAAGAAAATATTGGATTGTGCAGAAATGAGTAGATTTGGTTAGCTTATTGCTCAACATATTGTTAACACTTGGAAAAGTATGACTGCAGTAAATACAGTCACTGAGTATTACAGATGACCCATGTAAAAAGGTTTTGCCGGCTGATAGCTAAGTTTGCTGTAGCCATGCCAGAGAGACTTACTGTATCACTACAAGTGATTTAGGTTTTCATTTCAGGTCATGATAGTGTCAGGCCTGGAAGCCATCTTTTTCCTTGGATCTTCAGGCCTGCCACATTTACTGTGGGAAATTGGGAGGGGGGAATTGTATGGAGCCAGGGTGATATATAGTCATAATAACATTCCTTTCTCAGAGAGTCAAGGACATCTTGCCCTGCACCTAGACAACTGGAACTGGGAGGCATCTCCAGTTGGGATGGTGCTTTGATTGGACCATGTGATGGACTTGTGGGTATTGGGCAGGGACTTGAACTTTCCTTTGTGTGGGGAAAACCTGGAAGCTCTCAGATTTGGGTTTTTCCAGATGTGCCAATATGACATCTCTAATAAAATGGAGCTTTGAGGAAGCTCAAGCCTCGGAGGTTTATTTCATGGGGGTGTTACTTGGAACCCAGATAGATAGATTCTGGAGTCTTGTGAGCTGCATGAAAGGAACTGTCCAATGCACAACATAATTGATGTGGCATTTTATCAATTAATATGATCCCACCATTGGAAGAACATACAAAGATGGGAAATATTATCCCTGTATTTTCAGACAGCTCCATCTATAAGCATTTCATTCATTCATTCATTCATTCATTCATTCATTCATTCATTCATTCATTCATTC
>WNWU01000058.1:5866640-5942179 GCA_012654045.1 Ptyas mucosa | reverse complement strand
TTCATTCATTCATTCATTCATTCATTCATTCATTCATTCATTCATTCTCCCATCTCCACTATAAGGTGACAATGGGCAGCCATAGTGGGAACAGAACAAAAGTGGCTATAAAAAGAGGAAATTGAACTCATAGAATCATAGAAATGTAGGGCTGGAAGGGATCCTGGAGTTCTTCTAACCCAAACTCAATCGATATTTCCCAATGTCCCTCTACAAAGTGTTTTTCAAACTTGACAACTTTATGATTTGTGAACTTGAATTCCCAGAATTCCCCAGTCAGGGCTTTCCCAGCCAGGAATTCTGGGAGTTGAAATCCACACAATTTAAAGTTGACAAGTTGGAAAACTGCTGCTGTATACATTGGGGGTTCCAGTCTTGAAAGGCTGCAGGAAGGGCATCCATAGAAGGCTGATGCGCAAATTTTCATTTCTGCATATATTTGGGGTATTTTTTATAAAATACATCAAGGCTACTGAAAATGTAGCACATTAGTTCAGATCTTTCTTTAATAAAAGGCAGCAGTTGGTCTTTCAGTTTAAAAGTGTAATATGGAAGGAAGGGGGCCTTTGACCATCATTTTTCAAAGAGCTACTGGGCTGCATAGAAACCATTACTGTTTGTTGATCCCTTTTCTAGTGAGATTGCCCTCCCTTCCATTGCAAACTGCACAGCTGCAAACACATTCTGGATACAGTGACAAAGTTTTAAATCTTCCTGCCTTACTCTCTGCCCCAATCCATGTCTTCAAAACAGACCAGATACATACCCACATCTGCAATGCAATGTTCTTCATTGCTGGGTTGAGGGAAATATTTTTAGCTCCAGGGTCAACAAGGGGGAAGAAGATAAGGATGTAAGGAAATCTTCTGAAGGCTGTACAGTACTCAAACCATGGATTTGGGAGGTTCTGTCATATTTGCTTTTTTTTTCACTAGGTGTTAAATTCTCACAACAAAAGTTTCATCCCTCTCTATCATGACCACCTAGAGCTACAGATACCCTTCTGTGGTGGCATGTCTAAAAAAGGTCTCTAGATTAAAAGTCTGTAGAGATTCTCAGTCATCCAGGTCATGGTTGTCCCAAAGATGCTTTTTCAAGAGGCAACTGGACTTTTTTGTTTTTTTCTTTTGAAGATGTTTTGCTTCTCATCCAAGAAACTTCTTCAGCTCTGACAGGATAGTGAAGAATGGAAGGATTTATATTCCTTGCAGACAACTGGTAATCTGCATCCTTTTTAGTGGGTCCTTGAAGTACTTGGGGGTTTATCTGTATCCTCAGGGTCACCTGAGTTGTGTTCCTGGTTTCTGTAGTCTGCAATTTTTCCTCTGGAAATCCATTTCTACTCTCACACCTTTCCAAGGATGTTCATCCCAAATTGTATAGCCAAAAATCTTTAGAGATTCTCAGTCATCCATCAACGACACAGTAAAAGGATGCAAATTACCAGCTGTCTGCAAGGAAATCCTTCCATTCCCCACTATCCTGTCACAGCTGAAGAAGCTTCTTGGATGAGAAGCAAAATGTCTTCAAAAGAAAAAACAAGAAAGTCCAGTTGCCTCCTGAAAAACACTTTTGGGCCTTTGCAAGGTTCAATTTGCATCGGTCACCGGGGCCAGAGGTTTAGTCTTCCAAGCTTTCAGACTTGTGCTGGAGCTGAGCCTCAGGGAACGTCTATCAGAATGTGCTTTGCTGGAGCCGATCTTCAGAGAACATCTCTGGTACAATATGGTAGAGAGACGTTCCCTGAGGATGAGCTCCAGAATGAGTCCAAAAGCTCAGAAGACAAAACCTCTGGTCCTGGTGACGAACTCAGATTGGATCCTGCAACATTATCCTGGGACGTGTATATTTGCCTTCATTCGTAAACTTTTTTGGGCTCCTTTTGTTTTTTACTTATTCATTTATGCAGAGATGGGACATTCCATTATATGAATTTCTGTCCCCTGGAATTGGAAATGGTCCAACCCAGAGACAAGCTTAAGTCCCTAGGTATTTGGAGCATGGAACATCCTTCCGGAAAGCTACGTTCTGCCGTTCTAATTGCATTGACAAAAGGAAAGTGGGATTTTCTTCTCTACAGGAACTGGCTCAGCAAGATATCTGCAGCATGTTTTTATGTGGGCATGTGCTGCAGACTGATGTCAGATCTGCTCATTCCTGACTAAGAATCCCAGAAGACTTTTTAAAACAATACGGCAGACACTGCAGAAAACAGGGTGGGGCTTTGGATATTTTGGAAGAAAAAAAATATCAGGCTGAATGACTGAGGTATTTAAAGAGGCAAACATTCTTTTTTTGATCTCCTCTCTTCCCCATCATCAGTGAGAGGCCTCAATATTTACAAAGATATTTTTTAACCAACTGCCCATTATACAAAAGAAACAAAATAATTCCATTAGAGCAAGAGCATTTAACCTTCTTTCCCTAGTTGCTTGGTAGATCCAAACTTTAATGAATCCCGTTTAAAAAGAAAGCGTTCCAATAGATTATATTGACAGCAGTGTAAATATCTTATTCACATGATCAATGCAATAATAAAATTAACCAGAAAGTCTCATAAATCTCTCCTAAATTATAATCATGTTTTCAAATCCTCGGGGCTTCTTTTCCTAATTAGGTTTAATATCCAAGATAGAGTAAAGCTTATGATTTCTTGGAATTAGTTGGGTCCATAGAATTTGGAGGGGGCAGAGTGCTGAGCTTAGTCCACTTTTGGCTATGTAACTTTTCTAGACTGATCCTTCTTTTAATCCCGCCTGCAGATTCTGCCATTCCTTCTCCTATGCATGATCTGGAATTGCTCTTAGAGCTGCAAGAAGGCAGCAAGCTATGGATTGCCCATCCTGTTTTGTTTTGTTTTTACTCTAGCAACTGAAAAGAGAAAAAGGAGCTGGTTAGCAGCTGAAAAACTATGTTGGAGGGCAGCAAGTCAACGATAGGCAAAGTTATGTTCTCAGCACTTGTATATGATGCAACCTGTCACCCTCCACTTTCTTGCTTATTGTTTACTTGCTCAGCTGCCATGAAACGGGGGAAGCTATTAGAATTCTTGGGAGGGGGAAGCGAGCTGGAGAAGAAACTAAAGTAAAACTTTGCTGCAATGGGTTTTTTTGAAGCTGGCTGATAATGTCTCCAGGTCAATGGTCGGCATAGCAAGAAGATGACACTGCCAGACATTTGCTCCCACATGACCCCTGGAGAACCTGTGGATTGGATGATTTACGATGGACAGCTGGGAGGGGAGATGCTTTCCATATGTGATTTTCGCGCCTTTGCTTCAGACCTTGCTTTGCTTTGACTGCATTCAGTTCTTATCCAGTAAAAGTTACCTTTCTCTATGAAAATGGAGTCGGGGTTTTTCTTTCTTGGATAATGAAAGGAGGCCGTCCTGACACAACCTCTCCAATTTCATTCCAAATGGTCATTTCAGCCATTTTTGCCAACTCTTTTTGGAGAACATCCAGGAAGTTAACCCCCAACCGCTTAGCCTAGCTTGTACCAAAATGATTCATCTGATAAATATGGAACAGCTTAAATTGCCTACATTCAGAAGAAAAGGTATTTGTGATGATACATTGTTGGCCTGGCCTGACATTAAAATAATTAGTCTTGATTTGAATACTATTTAAAAGGTCAACATGTTTTGGAATCCCTTCTGGAAGCAAAAGAAAAGGAAGATCTTTAGAAGGAAGGGAAGAAAGAGTTAAAAATCCTGAAGGAGGAGAGATGTTCAAATGCTCTATCGCTGTAACATTGATTCTCAAAGGCTCAGTGACTCAGCACTATAAAATGTGCCATTTTATTTAATCTCCCCTTGTTCCTGGTACAGATTCAGAATATGTATTCCTTCCTTTTGAATTCAAGGCCCAAAGGGTTTCACTGCAGACATTACATCATATCTGGATTTCAGAGCAAATTATTCACTGGCTGCATAAGCCACAGCAAGGAGCTGCTAATAGGCAGAAAGTGCCACCTAGAATGATGTCCACAATCCTGCTCTCATTTTGCTTTTGCCAGCATCTATTGTGTCTTGGGATATTCTTGCATGACATCTATGAAAAAGAAAGCCTATTTTGCAGGTCAAATGTCAATAGCCAAGCATAATCCATAGTGGGGGGGGGAGGAAGGGGGGAGTGTAAATGAAGATTCTGCAAGAAAAAGAGCTGACTTTTGCAATCTATTAATTTTATGTAAAACAAACAAGAATCCACATCTGAATCCAAAACTCTCTAATAGGAAAACTGCACCCAAATTAGTAAAAATAAATTATGAATAGAAAAATGCAAAGGCATTGAAAGAAGCGATAAAATATAGAGGCATGGGAGTATACCAGTCAAACTTGCCAAAGAAGATCCTAAACTATATTTGATCACAAACTGGACATGGTTTGGGACAGTGGTGGGTTTCAAATTTTTTCACTACTGGTTCTGTGGGTGTGGCTTGGTGGGCATGGCATGTTTTGGTGGGCGTGGCAGGGGAAGGAGACTGTAAAATCTCCATTCCTTCCCAATCCATGGGAAGGTTACTGTAAAATCCCCATTTCCTTCCAATCAGCTGGGACTTGGGAGGCAGAGAATAGATGGGGGCGGGGCCAGTCAGAATTTTTACTACCGGTTCTCCAAACTACTCAAAATTTCCGCTACCGGTTCACCAGAACTGGTCAGAACATGCTGAAACCCACCTCTGGTTTGGGAGTCCAGTGTGATTAAAAATAAGACAACTGACTTGTGTCCAAGAAGAATTGTATGCAAGCTCATTGGGATATACTGTGTCCAGTCCTTGGTCTAGGTTTCAGGAAGAAAAAAATGGTTAACAGTAAAACAAAAAGTCTTATGAGAAATTGTTGAAGGAATTGGATAAAGCCTGAAGAGAAGACAGAAATGGTACTTTGATGTTACAGTTTATTTAATGTGCTTTGGTGCTGATAATGAGATGGGAGGTATTTAAATTAGATAAATAAATGTTTGTCACACAGAAGTCTGTAAAGACTGGCTCCCATAGATTTCAATTCCATTTGGGTTGATTTCAGTTGCACATTTGGGGAACTTTCTTTATGAATTCATGAGATCTCTTCATGAATCTTCTAACAGAGATTCTCTGTTAGAATTCTTAGTTTATGAGATAATTCATCGTAGGCTTTGGAAGTAGGTGGAAAAAAGAAATTTTGAGAAATGGTTATTACGGGGTGACCTACCTCAGGACACAACGTATCTTGATTAGCCATGATCCAGGATCATTGCACAAATTTTTGTTGTTATTCAAAGCACTATTTCTTCATTCACACCATAGGATGACAGTTAAAGTCAAAACAGTTAAATAAAGAGGACAACAGTATCCAATTGGTGTTATTCATTACCAAAAACCATAACCAACTGGGCCAGGCACCAGGGAATACAAAATAATAATAATAACCACATAAATAATAAAAAATAAATAAAATAAGTAAATGAAGAAGCAGTCTTTTTCTGTGACCAGAAAACTTTTCCCAATCCAAATGAAATCAAACTTAAAATCACTTCATCGCTCAGAATGTTTAAGTCAGAATGTTCCCAATTCAACATTTCTTTCAACATTTCAACATTTCTTACTCTATTGCTATGGTCCAAACAACCTTACAGAGTGTGGCACAGTCTTACTCAGGGCTCTAAATAAGGATTTAAGAAGTATGAATTTCCATTCAGTTTTGGAAATCTTGGTTAAGAAGATCTCATTGCTATGTCATCCATCTCCTTGGTCCTAGGGTTGTCATTGTTTTTTTGCATAGTTTAACACAATTTCATTGTGTTTCTATTTATCTTTTTATGGTTTGAAAGCCTCCCAGAGTCATCTTATTGGGAGATAGGCACCGTATAAATTCAATCAAGCAATCAATCTCTTCAAAAATTAATCCTGAGCTATTTAGATTCTTAACACTGCATAGCTTTGCAGGTTACCATATTCAGAAAGACATTACACAAAAGTCAATCTTCTTTTCAGGACTATAATTAAAACATTACACTGTGTTAAAGCAAGGAAATTCAGTCCATCGACCAAATTCAGTCCATCAACTTCTTTAAAGTCCTTTCATCCCCCAAGACTCTAGTTAAAGTGTTTCCCTCCTTTTTTTTTTTGCACACATTTTTTTTCTTCTTCCCACATTTATTTTTCACCAATCATTTTGTGAATAACAAAACAAAAAGGCACAAATGAAATTCTCAACGCAAAACGACTGGGAATAAACTGGCTGGTCTCCACATTAGTTTCAATCCGCCCAATTTGTAATTAAAGGTCTCTACAAAATTTTGTAAAAAGCTCTAGGCTAGTGAAATATTTGAATGATTTAAAATTAGACTCAATAGTCCCATCTTTATCTTACATTATTGTCTTATGTCCACAGGTCTATATGGAAATGATCCTGTTTGATTTCTTTTTCTCCAACAGACCCCTTACTCATCCACTAATAGAAGCCAACACAAGGAAAATCCATTGTACATTGATTTACCTTGATTTTGACAAATGTAGCTTTCCCCTACTTTCAAAATCACTCCTGTAATTTTGAACAGAAGACTAGCGATGTACAAGTCATGATTTTGTGGTCCTTGGGCACCTATAATATATGCCCTAAAATACACTTAACTTTCAGAAATGAAAAATTGAAATCCTGCCCACACACATGATTTTTCAACTAATTAACCAATTAGTTCATTTATTTAATTTTATGTATATCCCACCACAATCCCAAAAGACTGAGAGTGGTTCACTGGATTTACAGTAATAGCCAAACATTCGTGGTTAGTTGAAAATGATAAACATATAAAATTGAATAAAACATGACCAGTAGCCATTGATTTATAAAATTCCATCCAAGGTAGCAACATGCCCCGAGTGCCATCTGGAGGAATCCATTTTCAGCTACTTCCAAAAATCTGTTAAGGTGAAAACTAGCCTAATTCCATTGGGAGGCCATTCCAAAATCTCAGCATCTCGGTGCCTCAGCTACCCTAATCCTCTCTAAACTGAGGAACCACCAGGAAGCAAGATGAAACTGGTCAGACTGATTCCAGCATGAGAATGTAGTCATCCTGAGGTTCGCTTGGTCCCACAACCTAAAAGTGCCTTGGAGATCACGAGCAGCAGTTTCAATTTCCCCCAAAAAACCTAATGCTAACTAGAGGAGGGTTCAGAGCACGGGTGCAATGCTCTCCCACCAGCAACTTCCAGCTAACACTGGAAGTCACTGCACCTTGGACCATCTGAAGCTTCTGAGTGGTCTTTACAAGCAGCTCCATTTAGAACAGAGTCTCAGTTGGGAGTAAAAGGGGCATAAGCCACAATTGCCACCATATCCTCTCACCCAAGGTAGACCCATCTGATGTGCCAGCTGAACCTGAGCAAGGATCTCATTGACCTTAGTCTCCATCTGCTGTTCCTGCAAAAGCTATGAATCCAGTAGGTGTTGTCACCTAGGCTTCTTGAGTCATTAAAACACACGAATAGGCCCAAAAACCTCTTTTATTGCAACAGCTGTGAATTACGTTCATTCACAGCTGAGTCCCAATTAGTTGCAAAAAGTCCTTCGGGATAATCACCAATCTTTATCTCCCTTGACACTCTGCCAAAGACCTACCTGGCAAAGCCACACAGATTCCAGAATCAAACCGAGATGCCAACTGGGAACAGAATTAACAACGTTGCTTTCCTGCAAAGTGCCCACGTGCCTTTGCTCCTCTTTTAAGCCTTATGGGAGGGGCCAATCATCTCCAGGCCTTACTCCCGAGTCGTCCCTTTTGTTTTAACTGTCAGTGCCTTCTGGCAGCTCTGCACATGCGCTCATTAGGAACAGGCTCCTCCTGTTCCTCTGCCTCTCTGCCATCTGACTCTGGAGACTCTGGAGTCCATGCATGACTCCCAGATGGCCCTGGCCCCATCCAATGCAGAGCCCTCATCCAGGCCTTCCCCAGACTCCAGGACTGGCCCATGTTCCTCCCCAGCCTCCTCACTGTCCGACTCCACTGCCAGCTCCGCAGGCTGCTGGCGAACCACAACACGAGGTTCTTCAAGTCATCTCTTCTCCAGCCCTGATCTCAAAGCTGTTGTGTCAGCTGAAACCCCTGTGAAGCAGATTGCTGCCCTGGTTCAACCAAGTTTTGGTTAATATACATCAAACATGCCTGTTCGTCCATGAAATTGTGAATGGATATGGTTTTATTACAGACAATCCTAGCCAAGTCCATCTGCCCAAGCGTAACTGCATCCATTGACACAATTTAAGTTTGCTTCCTGTGCCCCTATTGACAGCAGATACCAGAACAACAGTTGGCAGAGCAGAACTTCCATTTATAGGTTTATGGTATGGTGGGAGCTGCAGAATGCCAGTTTAAAAGACCTCCCTCTTCTCCTTCTGTGGGCAAAAGCCCTACCAGAGGTTTAGGACTAATATTCATGGATGTCCATGGTCCTGCCATTTACCAGGAACATCTTGAACAGACACTCTCGGGGGTTCACAGGGGTTCAGGAGAACCTCTAGCTAAGATTCTGTGCAGTTCGGAGAACCCCCAAATCCCACTCCTGGCTGGCCCTGCCCATCCCACCCCACCCTCCCAAGAGTCCCCACACGGCCCATTTTGGATGCAGGTAAGTGCAGGGCGTGCGTGGAGGTTCAGGGAGGGTGAAAAATGGGCCTACCGGAAGTTCGGGAAGTTCCTCTGGAGCCTGGGGAAGCCATTTTCGTCCTCCCAGAGACTCAAGGAAAGCCTCCAGAGTCTGGGGAGGGCAAAGCACCCCCCCCCCCGTCATGGTGCAGGAGGCCAACTAGACCACGCCCACCCTGCAACCAGGCAGAGAACCCCTTGCTAAAATTTTTGAAGCTCAGCCCTGGACCCTCTCACAATCTATCAGGATAATCCATCATATATCCAGGATATGATTCAGTCCACTTTACATTATTATCACCCTCCTGACCATGGCTGTCACTCTTCCCTGTCCTAAAAATTGAAAGTGTGGTTCCTGCCTATTGAACATCCCCTGCTTTCGGCTTATATCAGCAAACATTCATAAGTCTTTACTTTTAGCTGCTTGGTGAAGGGTGGACAGATATGTACATATTGGAGACCTTGTGCTCAAGCTCCGTTTAAAAATCAATAGAACTCAAAGAGGTGGAAAATTATCAATAGACAGAGGCAAACCTATGAAAAAGAAATGGGAGTGCTTGGAAGCTCTTGGGGAGAAAGGTCAACTACCAAGATATGGTTAAAATTATAAACAGATCGATATAGTAAGGAAACATGTTCATTATCGATTATGCTGCATGGTCTTTGTTTCCATGTGATATAGTATAAACAGATGGACCTGACTGCACTTCCTGGAATGCCCATGGGTAGTTAAGTGTGAACATCACAAATCCCCTTTTCTTCTCTTACTCACAACCACACTATGCTACACAATAGGCCTGCAGCAAAGCTACATCCGATTTATTCCAGCAAGAGATGGGCAGTCTCTGAGTCCTGGGCATTATTTCAATGGCATCAAGCATTATTTCCAATTATGAGGAATGTTGGGAGATTGAGTGCAGCATTATTAGGAGAGACAATATCCCCATCTCTAGATCAGGAAGTAAGGAACTGAATAAAAATAAAACACATCAAACATCTAAGAACCATTGGAAAACTACCCTCCTAGGAATTTTCTTTTCATTAGCACTTCCTGGAATGATTACCTGATCATGCAATATTAGATATAGATAAATGTAGACAGACAGACATAGATATAGATGATATAAACAGACAAACAGAGTAGATAAATCTCTGGACATTTTTTGAGAAAAGCATTAGATTAGATTAGATTAGATTAGATTAGATTAGATTAGATTAGATTAGATTAGATTAGATTAACAGAGTTGGAAGGGACCTTGTAGGTCATCTAGTCCAACCCCCCCGCCCAAGCAGGAGACCCTACACCATTTCTGACCGATGGTAGTCCAGTCTCTTCTTGAAAACCTCCAGCGATGAAGCTCTCACAACTTCTGAAGGCAACTTCTGTTCCATTGGTTGATTATTCTCACTGTCAGAAAATTTCTCCTTATTTCTAGGTTGAATCTCTCCTTGTTCAGTTTCCATCCATTATTCCTTGTCTTGCCTTCAGGTTCTTTGGAAAATAGCTTGACACCCTCCTCTCTGTGGCAGCCCCTCAAATATTGATATCATGTCTCCCCTGGTCCTTCTCTTCATTAGACTAGCCATGCCCAGTTCCTGTAACTGTTTTTCATATGTTTTAGTCTCCAGTCCCCTCATCATCCTGGTTGCTCTTCTCTGCACTTTTTCTAGAGACTCAACATCTTTTTTAATAGTGTGGTGACCAAAACTGGATGCAGTATTCTAGGAAAGTAACATCTTCATGATTTAGGCTTTTAGTTTATAGTTCTCTTAAATATTGTGATGGACTTTTTGAACTTGATTTTCCATTTAAAAAGTCTTCCCAGTTTAGCCATGGCTGCAGAATCCTTCCAAGCAGGGGTGAAATGCTACCAGTTCACACCGGTTTGCACGAACCGGTAGTTTAAAAAAGCTACAGGTTCATCCAAACCAATATTTCCAATGATCAGCTGTGCTGCACGGTTTACATTAGCTAGAAACCAAGAAATACTGCTTTCTAGCAAATCTAAATCACGTGGCACAGCTGTTCTCCCCCCTCGCTGTTCTACTTACCTTGTGAAGTCTTCTTTTTCCATGCAAAGCACAGGTTTGCCGTGCACTGTGCATGCCCGGACAGTGTGCTTTTGGTGCACTTTGCACATGCATGCGCACAGTGAACTGGTGGAGGATTTCACCACTGCTTCCAAGCCCAAATCACTCTGATCTAACCATAAAGCCTATCCATATCAATATGGAAGAGTTCATCATCTCAATTTCTTTCCTTCAAATGACCTTCAAGCAAGTCATTTCTAGTCCACCCACAAGATATGGGCATTTTTTTCCCAAAGGTTTCCAAGTCTTGCAGATTTGAAAGCTTTTAGCATTTCAGTGCTATGGTGTGCATCTCTGTTTAGGTAGACAGTCTCTCAAAGTCTAAAATTAATAGCCCTTATTGGCAGAATGACTCAGGAAGCTGCTGCATTTCTAACAAGACAAGCCTGATTTATCTCATCTGCAGTAATTAAGGCTGCTTTTTCTTACCCCTTCTGCCATTGCAGGAGAGATTTAAAAGTAGCACAACTGCGCTACCATTAAAAAGAGGTGGGGACAGCGTTGCTAGCTAGGACATTTGATATTGCATTTCCATATTCATGCAGCCCCAGGCTATCATTGCGCTCTTAGCAACTGTAACCAGCCAGGTAGACTTACCAAATCTGTAGCTTGAGGCTGAAACTGGCTTGCATGTTTGAAGAACAAGCTACAGGAGGTAACACACCCAATGCTGCATTTGTCCTATTCGTCTTGCAGAGCAGCAGCTGGTCTCCTAGGAATTCTAGATTCAAATCTATCCCCAGTACACTTTCAATTTTTTCTTTTCTTTTCAGGTTATTAAGCTTTTAAGTTTGGCTGAAGGGATCTATTTTATTGTGCTGCAAAATTAAGAAAAGAAAAGAAAAGAAAAGAAAAGAAAAGAAGAGAAAAGAAAAGAAAAGAAAAGAAAAGAAAAGAAAAGAAAAGAAAAGAAAAGAAAAGAAAAGAAAAGAAAAAGGATCTCCAATAATAAGAAGATTGCTGGTTGTTCTTATATAGTTTCAGATTTCTTCCCCAGATAGAAGAGTTACAGTTAGTCAAGTTCCTCCTCCTAGAGCCTTGGTGGCGCAGCAGTGCTGTTAACTAGCACCAGCTGCCTGCAATTACTGCAAGTTCGAATCTCACCAGGCTCAAGGTTGACTCAGCCTTCCATCCTTTCGAGGTAGGTAAAATGAGGAGCCGGATTGTGGGGGCAATAAGCTGACTTTGTATAAAAAAGAACACCACTTAGGGGGGCCAAAAGCCCTACTAAGCAGGTATATACAAAAATATGAAGGCTATGGCTTAATGCATTGTAAGCCGCCCTGAGTCTCCGGAGACTTGTTTCCCATTTTTTTCCCTGTGTGTGTCCTGGGTGCTCTATGATTTACCACATGATGTTCCTGCCACATTGATTTTACCTGATGATGTCCCTGTTTCCCTAACTATCTAGTTTGCTGTACATAGAGTTGTAAAATATACAATTATATAAAACTACAATTTCGTGTCAGCATTTCTGAGTCCATTTGGACACCGCCTGTGCAATTCCCTGACATATTTATTTCCTTGTCTTTATTACTTTTAGAAATAATTCAAAGCAGTGAACATATCCAACACACCTTCCCCCCTCCTATTTTCCCCATAGTAACAGATCCTGTGAGGTGAGTTGGGGCTGAGAGAGAATGATTGGTCTAAGGTCACCCACCTGGCTTTCTTGGCTAAAGCAGGACTAAAGGTAAAGGTTCCCCCTTGCACATATGTGCTAGTCATTCCCGACTCTAGGGGGCAGTGCTCATCTCCATTTCAAAGCCGAAGAGCTAGCGCTGTCTCCATGGTCATGTGGCCAGCATGACTAAACGTCAAAGGTGCACAGACCACTGTTACCTTCCCACCAAAGGTGGTCCCTATTCTTCTACTTGCATTTTTTACGTGCTTTCGATCTGCTAGGTTGGGACAAGTAACGGGAGCTCACCCTGTTACACGGCACTAGGGATTTGAACTGCTGAACTGCCGGCCTTTCGATCGACAAGCTCAGCATCTTAGCCATTGAGCCACCGCATAGCAATATCCTAATATCTCACAATATCCCAATATCTCACAATATCCTGCTTTCTTGCCTGGAACCTTAACCACTAGACCAAACTGGAATCTTGAGGGAAGATTCCTTAAAACTCCAGTGGAACAATGCTCTTGCCCTTCAGGTCAGGGACATATCAAAATGAGGATATCAATTGTCAATTATTTTATTTATAGAACCACTCAATTCAACAGTGTGACTCTGAGTGGTGTACCACAAGAAACAAACAATATACTCCAAAGAACCACATAACACTAAAAACAGCCGAAATATAACATACAAAATGGCCGCAAAAACAATGATAAAACAACCAGCAGAAAACTCTCTTCAGCTGGATCCAAATGCGTGGAAGTGAGAAGAGTTGCAGGTCTGCTGTATATTGGGGAGGGATTCAGTGGTGGGTTGTTCCCAGTTCGGTCCGGTAGTAAAACTGGTGGGAGGCTCCACCCACCCACCACGATGTCATCCTGGGTGATCTGCGCATGTGCGTGGTCCTGCTGTGAACCAGTAGTAAAGGTAAGTGGAACCCACCCCTGGAAGGATTGTCCCGGGACACAAAAGCAACCATAGAAAAGGCACACTATTTAGGTCCTATGACAGTGATGGCTAACCTTTTTGCCACTGCGTGCCAAAAGCGGGGGGAGTGCAGGGGGGTCATGCACGTGCCCACACCCATAATTCAATGCCCCCCACACCCCGCCCCCCCACCCATGTGCATGTGACCCACCACCCCCTGTGCTCACCCTGCTTTTGGTACGTGATGGCACAGTGGGCCCGGTAGGCCCATTTTTCGCTCTCCCCAGGCTCCAGAGGCTTTCTAGGAGCATGGGAAGGGTGAAAACGGCCTTCCCCACACCCCGGAGGCCCTCTGGAGGCCAGAAATGGCCCATTTCCTGACTTCCGGTGGGCCCAGAAGGCCCAAAAATCAGCTGGCCAGTTCACGCATGCATGCTGGAGCTGAGATAGGGCAACATTCGTGTGCCCACAGATACGGCTCCACGTGCCACCTGTGGCACATGTGCCATAGGTTTGCCATCACGGTCCTATGAGATGGCAAAGTTTAACAGAGGAAAACTGGAGTTTGCCCAGTGCTATAAATTCTAAAAATTCTCTATTGCTTCCTCTATAAAACACTTCAAACAACAATGCTGGACTATTGGCAACTATGCAGCCTCTGAAACAGACCCATTTATTTGTATTAGCAACCAGATAATGATTTCTACTGTATGTGTATTAACTCACTACTTGCTAACACTACACCAGCCATCAAAACACTACCTGTTCCTGATTTGAAGTGTTGAAACATTTATTTATTTATTTATTGCCAAAGTTTGTTTGTTTTTTTAATTGTTTGGGAAATAACTAACTACCCAAGGAGTAACCATATTTACCGTTTTTATTTATTTATTTTCACATTTTCTAAAATGGGAGAGCAGAAAGGACACTAAATTCACGTTGTTGCTTTTCTAAACACTTTCAGAAATTGGTTGTTAACTTTTTTTCTGCTACAAAAAATCTTTCCATCAATATGTTGTATAGCACTGGGTGAGTTTCTTTTCAATCTTTAGCAAAAGATGTTTCAAAGAGGAATTCAAGTACTTTTTTAAAAAAATAGAATAAACAGGAAAAGGGTGCTTAAAATTTTAATTTTAGAAAGCTATAAATAGGCTAAGGGTCCAGATAAATTTGGAATAAGGTTTTGGAATTAATAATAAAGAATCCTTCCCATGGGAAAATGCTTTTGTTTGGAATCCTTTAAAAAAAAGCCTAATAAAATAAGACTTTTAAAAATGGATGCAAGAAACAACTAAAAGGGACGATAGACTACAGTTAAAGGAATACAATTAAAATTATGCATAAACTCATCTTGCAAATACAGAATGAAGCAAAATATTTTAACATTGGACTTATTGAAGAACATCTGTGAGCAATGAACCCAGAATTTTAAGAGTGTCTTATTATGCTCAAAAGATGTTATGAAAGACAAACAAGTTACATTCCTATTTTTTCTTTCTTTTACATTTTTGCTTCTATTTTTTATTTTCTATACGTTCTATTATTCTTTTTATTATTTTGTTTTGTGTTGTATTAGTTTTAATTGTAATTATTCATTATCTTCAAATCTTGACTCCTGGCAATTGCCTAGACATGTCCCTGAAGTATTCTTGGCAAGATTTCAAAAGTGATTTACCATTACCTCCTTCCTAGGCAAGACAGAGAATGACTGGCCCAAGATCACCCAGCAAGCTTTTTCCCTAAACCAGAACTAGAACTCCCAGTCTTCCAGGTTCCAGCCTGGTGCCCTAACCATTACACCAAACTGGCTGTCAAAAATTATTAGGATAGAAATAATGAAGAAATGTATATATTTTTCCATTCTTTTTCAATTAAAACATTTTTTGCCAGTGCATTCAGTGGATTGAAATAGTTTTTTTTTAAAAAAAAAAAATTATACATGGTGGAACCGTCTTGGTGATTTCTCTTCCATACAAAGTATAACTACTTACTAATTATATACACATACTTAACCTCTTATACACGCTTACACTTTTTTTAAAAAAAAATTATATTTATATGCCGCCCTTCTCCGGAGACTCAGGGCGGCTTACAATGCGTTAAGCAATAGCCTTCATACTTTTGTATATTTATACAAAGTCAGCTTATTGCCCCCACAAACCGGGTCCTCATTTTACCCACCTTAGAAAGGATGGAAGGCTGAGTCAACCTTGCGCCTGATGAGATTAGAACTCGCAGTAATTGCTGGCAGCTGGATGTTAAATGCTGCCTTAATAGGAGGCATTAGCCTGCTACGCCACTCAGGCTCCTTACATACTATACTTACACTTACATACTACATTACATATATTGCCTCTTGTTTCAATCTACACATCCTTGTTCTTATCTGTTCCGACTTCTATTCCTTAAGTCTAGCCAATGATAAAATCTATTCCAAATCTCATAGCAGTCTGTCTCTCCTTTATTTTTCAGTTCTAGCATCAGACTATCATATTCTGCACAGTCAAGTATTTTCTTTATTATTTCCCATTCTTTAGGTATGTTTTCACTCTTCCACTGTTGGGCATAAACTATTCTCGCTGCTGTTATGATATGCAATATTAAATACGTTAACCCTTTACTTAGATCTTCTTTTATAATTCCTAATAGTTAAATAGGTCATTTCTTTCAACCACATTTGAATCTTTGCCAGTATTCTTTTGCTTTTCTAAATGTCCACCACATGTGGTAGTAAGTGCCCAATATTTGGTCACATTTCCAGTATTTTAGGTGATAAATTTTTGTACATTTTGGCTAGCCTAGCTGGTGGTAGGTGCTACCTATAAAACATTTTATATAAGTTCTCTTTGTACGATGTGGCCAGAGTTAATTTCCTGTTTTTGATTGAAATAGTTTTGGAGAAACCATGTAACCAGATTAAATCCTGACTGCCTTCCCCAAATCCTCTTTCAGCCACATTTTAGATCTTTGGAATCCATGAGGGATCTTATCCAGTAGAAATCATTTCCTTATTGGTGGGAAAATTTACAAGTTCCTAGTAAAAGACATATGGTGTCTTTTAGATGTCTGGGAACTCCAGCCCCCACCATCACTTTTGACATCAATTTGTTCACTTCCTGGGTGAAACTGCTTTCCAAACCTACACTATTTTAAGAACACAGTTTTATTTCCATTTTAATCAGCCCTTAGGGCCTTTTAAATAATTTGGCATGTAACCATATTTGAGTATATTAATTACTTGGGGCTAGTAACTCAGTGGGAAAAAGTTTGGATAGATCAAATCAATAATTGATTTAACACTATTTTAGACATTTTGTGCAGTCTCTAGTCACTTCTGCAGTTGCTTTAATATATGATATACTGCAATTATGCTCAGTGGTTTTACGTCTGGAGAAAATCAGAGGAGGAATCAAGTCTCTTTGCATCTAATTCTGGCTAAACGAACACTTAAATATAGAGATTTCCCCCTTGTAATTACATTGTAAGTATTAAAAAAAAACCAGGATAGATTTAAGATATAATAACTTCTACTCTGGCATTATCAATGTTGATTTCAGGAACTTTTCTTATTTTTCTAATCACCTATGGCCCATGATCACAATAGCCAAAAGAGAGCAGAGTGCCCTTAATATCCAAACCAAACTTGCGTGCAAGCTTTACATTCTCATACTTGCTTGGATTTGTTCCAGCAGTGAACAGAGATGCTGGAAGACATCAATTATGTATGCTTCTTCTATTATAAATGGAGCTAGAGAAGGAAAAAAAAATGTGAATTGCTTTTTTCTCTTTATCCTAGTTTTCTCTTTCCTTCTTTAAGGAGGCTTCGGTGCCATTCATGGGAATCTAACTAATAAAAGGAACTGGAACCACCTGCTCTCTTGAAGCTTCTTAGATGTCCCTCAACAGACATGTTCTATAGCTGTAGAATTTTAACTGAATCATTGTAAAACTGAGGGGAAATGCGCAAGACACCAGAGGGCAAAATCCCATTCACAATAGAAACTGGAATTACTCAGATCACATGAAGAGCCAACCGTTTCTGAGAGTTTTGTTACGGTAAAGAAAGAATGGGGCCACTCTTCCTGTATACTGTGGTAGATATGGGTTATTTAACAGAAAGTACAGTTGACTGCTGGGAACAAACCAGATAATTTGATTGATTTAGTCCTGCATGATTAACAGGTAGGGAATCTCATATACCCATGATGGCAGAGCCATTTCTGCAGGCACGCAAGCCGTTGCCCTAGATGAGCTCCACCGCACATGCGTGCATGCCTCCCACCAGCCAGCTGATTTTCAAGTCTCTGCGGGAGACGCACGCGCATGCCCATGCGACCCCGCCCCTCTCAGGAGTCTCCATGTGGCCCATTTTGGGTTCCAGGTAATACAGGGCTCGTGCAGAGGCTCTGGTAGGGCGAAAAATGGGCCTACTGCAAGTCCGGAAAAAGGCCATTTCTGGCCTCCGGAGGGCTGGGGGAGGCCGTTTTCACCCTCCTGGAGGCTCCAGGAAAGTCGGTTTCCTTGCCTCTCGACAGGTCCACCATTGGTAGAAATATGTATGAAGTACGGTAGGATCAATGTTTGTTTAGTTTTGAGAGCTGTTCTTAGGATTAAACTCTACTGGTGACTTAATGCACCCATTTTCTTCTGTTTCCCCTTCAAAGGCAGCCCTGTAATCCTAAGGAGCTGCAAAGAGAGGTTCGTGGACCACAGTTGTCTGCCTCGCTCCACAAGGATGGTCGAGAGAAGCAAACTGCCTGGTAATCATATCCATCTTATAATCAGCGTAGCCTCTCACAAACACTAAGCTGCCAGCCGAAAACGAGCTGTTCCTTTAAGGCGGTGTTTAAATAAAATATCCTTTTCTTTTCTGCCAGCCCTGTGGTATATCCAAGAACAAAGCCACAGGAACCCTAATGGAAGGAGAAAGATTGCAATATTTGGAACTTGTTGGCCTATTCTCCATTTGCGTTATTAATAAAATACCTCTGAGTATGCAAGATGAAAGAAATTGATCCATCAAAATGGAGCTAATTTTATTATAGAGATGACATCTTCTGAAAGCTGGTTGCCTGAAGGATGGCTGTTTAATTTAAAGAGACACATCCGTTTGCGCAGGGAAAGGTCATCATTTGGATGCTGTAATGGAGTTTCCAATACAGATAGACCTCGGCTTATGACCACAACCGAGTCCAAAATTTATGTTGCTAAGCGAGGCATTCGTGACACGGGTTTTGCCCCACTTTACAACGTTTCTTGCCACAGTTGTTAAGAGATTCACTGCAGTAGTAGCTTCTTCAGTGAATCTGGTTCCCCCATTGACTTTGCTTGTCAGAAGATCACAAAAGGGAATGATGTAGAAATCAAGGTCCAGGCATTTGCTCCGTGCGAAGATGTCTCTCTCCTTCGCAGCGTTTATTGCTTTTTATCAGTGGTGAAATGTAAAATTTGTTACTACCGGTTCTGTGGGCGTGGCTTGGTGGTGGTGGTGGGTAATATGACTGAGTGGGCGTGGCCAACTTTTTTTTAAAAAGAAAATTTTAAAACCATTTTTTCTACAACCTCTTCGGCTGAAGAGGTTGTAAAAAAAATGCTTTTAAAAGCCTCTGATGATCCCAGCTGACTTGCCTGATCAACAGAGGCTTTTCTTCCTTTTAAAAACATTTTTTCTATAACCTCTTCGGCCAAAGAGGTTGTAGAAAAAATGCTTTTAAACGCCTCTGATGATCCCAGCTGAGCCATGCGATCATCAGAGGCTTTTTTTTTTAACTTTTAAAAGCATTTTTTCGGCCAAAGGGGTTGCAGAAGAAATGCTTTTAAAAATTAAAAAAAAAAGCCTCTGATGATTGCGCGGCTCAGCTGGGCAATGGGGTGGGGGCAGGGATTTTTGCTACCTGTTCTCCGAACCACCCGCCTCCATTGCTACCGGATCAGGCGATCCGGTCCGAACCGGTAGCATTTCACCCCTGCTTTTTATACAGTTTTTTACAAGCAGAAAAGGCAAACCAGCAACAGCATTTTAATTGGTAGATACTATTCGCTCCCCTTAAGATGCCATCATCCTGATGGAGAAAGCAAGGTGAGATAATGCAAATCATGAGAATGAGATCATACAAACAGGCAAGATACATAGCGTCTGAGGCAAGGCAGTGTGCTGCACTATGACCTCTTACCTCTACAACATGACCCCAGGATACTGCCACCGTCATAAATACGAGTCAGTTGCTAAGCATTTTAAGATTGATGACGTGACCAAGGACATGCTGCAACATTTGTAGATGTGAAAAAACAGTCATAAATCACTTTTTTTCCAGTGCCGTTGTAACTTTGAACAATGGAGTGTTGGAAATCAAGGACTACCTGTATTATGAAAGGTTTTTTTTTTTTTTAAAAAAATCTCTCCCTATCTTTCCTTTTTTAAATGTCAGGGTATTATGGTCTTTATGGGAAAATGTTGTTTCTGGAATCGCACGAGTAGTAGTTTACCTCTAGTGAACTCAAATTTGTGCTGTTCCAAAATGGGGTTCCCCAATTTGCAACAGTGAGCAGTGGGAGGCAGTTGCCGTAATTCTGGAGACTCAAAGGAACAATTATTGACTGATTGATCAGATTTAGAGACCTCCCATCTCACTCACAGGGCAATTCAATGCTATTTTAATGATGGTTTTCCATTTTTCCCTTAATTCTTCCTCAAAATGAGGCATGCTTAACAGAATAAGAGAGTTGGAAGGGAACTTGGAGACCTTCTAGTCCAGCACCCTGTTCAGGCAGGAAATGCTATACCCTTTCAGACAAATGGTTGCCCAATTTCTTCTTAAAAACCTCCTGTGCTGGAGCATCTGCAACTTCTGGAGGCAAGTCGTTCCAATAATTAATTGTTTGAACTGTCAAGAAATTTCTCTTTTGTTCTAGGTTGCTTCTCTCCTTGATTAGTTTCCATCCATGGCCTTCAGGTGCTTTGGAAAATAGATTTATCCCCTCTTCTTTGTGGCAGCCCCTCAAATATTGGAACACTGCTATAATGTCACCCCTAGTCCTTCTTTTCATTAAACTAGACATACCCTTATGGCTTAGCCAACTAAGGATAGGCTCCAAATGAGCTGAAGGCCTCCATAAAGACTTCCGTTCAGAAAATGTTGCCTCAACCTTCCAGAACGACCTTTGACTCGTGGTTTTTTTTGGGGGGATCTTTTCTTCTTGAACTGGGCCTGCAGCAGTGGTGGGCTTCAAATAATTTAACAACTGGTTCTCTGCCCTAATGACCGGCTGGGTGGGCGTGGCCATGGTGGGCATGGCTGGGGATGTGACAGGCAGTACTCGGCCTCCTGCATCCCCTTGGGAACAAAAACGGGCCAT
The DNA here is from genome assembly GCA_012654045.1 of Ptyas mucosa. Taxonomy (NCBI): domain Eukaryota; kingdom Metazoa; phylum Chordata; class Lepidosauria; order Squamata; family Colubridae; genus Ptyas; species Ptyas mucosa. The sequence continues at coordinate 5,921,551 of WNWU01000058.1, read as the reverse complement.
GGGGGAATGCACCGCCCCCCCTGCACCCCATTTTGGGCCTAGTAGGCCTCCCTGCAGCCTCCTGGGAGCAAAAATGTGCCACAGGGGGTGCGCCGTCCCTCCCCGAGCCCCATTCTGGGCCTAGGAGGCGTCCCTGCACTTACCTGGGAGCCAAAATGGGGTGCATGGGAACTCTTGGAAGGGGCGGGCAAGAAGGGGTGGAGCCAGCCAGCAATTTAACTACCGGTTCACACGAACCGGCCCAAACCAACTGAATCCCACCACTGGCCTGCAGCCATGTTCTAAGGAACGACAGCACAGGTAGATACACTTATGGACAATAAGACATCTTAAAGACATTTTTTCTTCTTCTTTTAATAAGGAATTCAGGTGTCTGTTGAGATAGAACTGCATCAAATTTCATGGAGAAAAAAGAGGGAGAGAGATGCTCAGGAGAACTCTTTTATTTTGAGAAGAAGAAGCATATCTTCCAAACACAACTCATTGTAACTGAGTACGCCACTTAATAACAGAACAGAATATTTGTTTTTCAGGAAAACAACAGGAAGGAAAGAGATAAATGGTAGGAACTGCAGACCTTGTCATTTGAAGACCTAGAAAGCACCAGGTTGCCTTTTTGGGTCTGATAAAGTTGTCGGGTGTCTAAGGAAGCATTCCTGCACATATCACAATCCCCTTTTACAGATCCTTTGTGTCACTGCCATTTGTCAGCCACTTTGGTTGAAGAGGGAGGGGAGGGAGGGGGAGCAAAAATTGTGAGGCACATCCCTGCTCATCATTTATTTAAAGCAAATTTTTATCCTGCCAGATTGGCAGAAGGAAATATAATTAATGGCCCTCTATTGCTCCCTGGGAAAAAGTAAGCTGCTATGCAATGCAAATTGACAATCGTGCAAATTTTGCAAACCTGCCGTCTTTAGTAAAAAAAAAAAAAAGAAAATCTAAGACTCCCCCATCCTGGAGACTTAGCAAGAAGAATTATTTCAAGGCATGCAAGCAATGGAATGATTAGGCAATCTTTTGGCAGGAACAGTTTCGAAGAAAATAACGTTTAAGCCACTAACATTTAAGCCACTGACTCAGGCGAAGAAGCCAAGCTTACTACTCCAGTAAATTCCATGAAAGGGTTACTGCAGCTAACTAGTTTCTGAATCTTACGGAATTTTCAAGCTATTAATAAAATTGAATCCTCTTAGATGCATTACCTTAGGGAAAATGAATGAAATATAACAAGGATTCCTTTTATGGAAGGGAGGGGGAGAAGGAGAGAGAGGGGGAGGAGGAGGAGGAGAACAGTAATTGTCAAGAACTATGCATTTTATACGGTATGCCTGGATAGTACTTGATGTATGACCACAATTGCGAACAGAATTTCTAGTGGTAAGCAAGGCCGTTACACAGAGGTGGGTTTCAGCAGGTTCTGACCCGTTCTGGAGAACCGGTAGCAGAAATTTTGAGAAGTTCAGAGAACCGGTAGTAAAAATTCTGACTGGCCCTGCCCCCTTTATTCTCTGCTTCCCGAGTCCCAGCTGATTGGGAGGAAATGGGGATTTTGCAGTTTCCCCTGGAGTGCGGTGGGAATGGAGATTTTGCAGTATCCTTCCCCTGCCACACCCACCAAGCAATGCCACACCCACCAAGCCACACCCACAGAACCGGTAGTAAAAAGATTTGAAACCCATCACTGCCGTTACATGAATCAAACACATTTTCATGATCTTTTTGCAATGGAGGTTGGAGAATCATTGCAATTACCTGAATCACTTAATGAATCCAGTTTTCCCCACTGACTTTACTTGTCAGAAGCCAACTAGGAAGATGCAAATGGCAATTACATTACCCCAGAATGCTGCAACCATTGTAAATACGTGCAGGTTGCCGACCATCCAAATTTTGATCACATGACCATTAGGATGCTGCAATAGTCATAAATGCAAAGACTGATCAAACATCACTTTTTTCAGTACCGTTGTAACTTCAAACACTCACTAAACAAATTGTTGTAAGTCAAGGACTACCTGTATTATGTGCATACAGGACAGTTGAATACATTGGTTGAAAAGCCTCTTGAATGTTGCAGGGTACAATCCAGGGGTGAAATCCTACCGGTTCGGACCGGTTCAGGCGAACCGCTAGGTATTATGGGCATCAGTTCGCTGAACCAGTAGTAATTACCCCTCCTTGGCCCCACCCACACCTGACCAGTTGCCACTCACCTTTTCCGGCCGCTCGATATTCCACAGAATTCAATGTTAAATGCAGCAGAGAGAATGCTAACTTTTCTCCCTCCATTCAGAATGGAGCTGCTGCAGCCTGTCCCTTTAAGGTAGTTCCCAGGAGGGAGGGGGCCAGGAGGGAACCATAAAGGGAGCAGCAGCTCCGTTCTGAATGGAGGGAGAAAAGTTAGCATTCTCTCTGCCACAGAATTCAATGTTAAATGCAGCAGAGAGAATGCTAACTTTTCATCCTCCATTCAAAGCGGAGCTGCTGCAGCCTTTCCCTTTAAGGTAGTCCCCAGGTGGCACAGGGATAGTGGGGGAGAGCAGCTGAAATGGAGACATTTTCATGAAAGGCAGGAAAATGGGGAAGGGGATTTTCCTGCCTGTCATCCAGCACTGAGGGAAGGATGGTAGGCAGGAATATTCCTCTCCCCATTTCCCTGCCATTCATGTCAAGGAGTGGCTGGGAGGAAAGGGGCTGGTGAGGAGCCCCTTGATGTGAGTGATGTCAAATTGGCCACGCCCACCCAGTCACATGACCTCCCTCCAACAAGCCACACCCACAGAACCAGTAGGGGAATTTTTTTTAATTTCACCCCTTGTACAATCCCTTGAATCCTGAGAAGCATTCAAGAATATTCAAGAAATAAAGAGTTGGGGCATCATCTCCCTCTCTTCAGAGAGAGATGAGACAATGTAGAGATAGGAATGGGGCAAAGTAACTTCTCCTCTTGGTTCCTCAACTCTCAATAAAATATTTCCCAGGTATGAGCTTTGGATCCAAGACAATGAGAACAAGTTTCTTAAGAACAGTTCAAAAAGATTGCACTTTGCATTGCATACAAAAACGTAAAGAAGAACAACTGTTGAGTTTCTTTAACCAACTAGCTTTGGGTTTAATTAACAGTGTTGAAAAGCTTTGTTTCAAATATTTAACCAAAGGCAGTTTTGTTTTTTGTTTTTGTTTTTATTAAATTTATATACCGCCCTACTCCCGAAGGACTCAGGGCGGTGAACAGCCACAGAATAAAACACATACATACAAAAATTTAAAATAGAATAAAAGCGAATTAAATAATTTGGCTGAGACAAATTTAAAATACCCAATAATTTAAAAACCAAATTAAAATTTACATTTAACAGGGGAAAAGTTGAGAAAAATACTCCTTAAAACCAAACAGCTGAATTGATTTAGTTCACCCATTCACTAAATGGGCACCCATGAAACGTACAAACCACATACTGCAGCTGTACACACTTTATCAAATCTAGTTGACTGAAATCAAGTCAACTCCATTTGACTCCAATCATCTCAATATATCCAACCTTGCTTAAGTTCCACTTCTGAAAAGTCACCCTGCTTTCTCTGGCATTTCTCTATAATTTGATTCCCTTTCAAAGACTTGATAAAATATGGAACAACTGCCTTGTATCAGAAGGGTTTATAAATCCCGCCAGCTAGCAGATCTTGTTCAGTCTCAGATCTTTGGATAAAAAAGGCTTTTGCCTCCTTCTTTCTTGCCCTATGATTTTCTTTCTCTCAGTTCATCTCCATTTTAGACCAGCATTTCCTTACCTGGTATTCCCCCAAATGTGCTGAGACCACTGATACCAGCCTTTTCCAGTCCCCATACATTTGGAGGATAGTCGGTTAAGCAAGAAGAATCTGTGCAATTTAGTTTGTACTCTCTTGGCATGATTACAATGCCTCTCTGTATCAGGAATATGGGATGAACTAGGAGCTAAGACCCACAAGCCAGGAAACTAATGGCAAGGAATAAGATGAACAACTATAAAAGATGGATGAAACCTCAAGGAACGCATCTGAGCTGAAGACAAGGCAGGAGCTAGATCCTGGAAGCAATCCAGATCAGAAGCTAAGAGCAAAGAATACTCCAAGGAGTATCGTAGAATGCATCATCAGAAATAGCAAGATTCTGCTGCTTAGGAAAGAAGTTGACCCAATTTAGAGCCCTTTGTGGCTCTCACTCATCTGGAAAGAACACGTAGTTAGAATGGGCAGCTAGAGTTATTCCCAAGTGCAGAAACTGCTTGATTCCCTCGCTTGTCTGCATTGCTCAGAACAGAGAGAATGTGCATATATTGAAACTGCCGATTTTCAGCTTGACCATTCCTGACACAACAAAAGAGCTTTTATAACATTGATGGACTATGGCAAGCAGCAACACATTGAAGCATAAGAGATACATAGAGATGGGCAAACATGTCCACCAAGGACTGCATTTTTTTTTCAGATGGATGGAAAAACATTGTAATTCGTGTTAGTCAATGGCAATAGACGGCAGCAGGACTAAATGATCTTTTGTCCTTGATTGCTTTACTTGTTGTTCCTCCTAATTCAGCTCTTTCCAGGGCTTTTGAGATCAATATCCAGGTTCTTGGTGCTCTTTGAGCTTGGTTGTTTTCTTGCAGACGTTTCATTATCAAACTAGGAAACAGTGGGAAGCAGAGGTGGTATTCAGCTGGCTTCGGACTAGTTCAGGCAAACCGGTAGCGGAAATCGTGGCTGTCTTGTATATGTTGGGCAGGGGGATACACAGAATTTGTGAATTTTAAACTCACCAGAGGATTGGTATTTTTGGTGGCAGCCAAAGATTTCTTTCCATGGTTGGTTGTCCCTTTGATGGCTCAGTGGCTAAGACGCTGATCTTGTCGATTGAAAGGCCAGCAATTCAGTGGTTCGAATCCCTAGTGCCGCATAATGGGGTGAGCTCCCGTAACTTGTCCCAGCTTCTGCCAACCTAGCAGTTCGAAAGCATGCTAAAAATGCAAGTAGAAAAATAGGGACCACCTTTGGTGGGAAGGGAACAGCGTTCCGTGCGCCTTTGGCGTTTAGTCATGCTGGCCACATGACCATGGAGACATCTTCAGACAGCGCTGCCTCTTCAGTTTAGAAAGGGAGATGAGCACCACCCCCTAGAGTCGGGAATGACTAGCGCATATGTGCAAGGAGACCCTTTACCTTTACCTTAAGGGGAAATGAAATCCCACACATGATAAGGTCAATTTCTAGACCCCAGATATTAAGGGCTGCATTGTCTCAGGAGACTCACTGTATCATTCTAAGAATAAACAAATTTACAGCCATAATTAGAATGACAACACCGATTTGCAATGCAAAAGACACTGGAGAATTGCAACCCTAGCAAAGTTTGCTTTTCTCATTCACTTATGCAGGTTTGCAGCTGATTAATGGTGATGATGCTTTTTTAAAAAAAATTATTCAACCAGCAAACGCAAAGCTCTAGGGGCATTCTATGGTGCTAGCCTTGTAAATGTCTAACAATGAATGGGTTCCTCTCTAAATTTTGTTCTCTATATTTGAAGCCTACATTTTTCTCCTTGACTAGAAATGTAGAACTTGACCAGAGATTTAAATGACAGCAAATTTGCTGATGTCAGCATGAAATGGCCCGGTTTACATTGATCTTTCTTTGGTTTTAAAAAAAAAAATCTATATACACACAGATTTATGAGCGATGCTTCTGAAACGGATCTTTCTGAAATCTACATACAAAAATGCAAACTTATACATTAAAAAGCACTTGCTTTGGGGAAAATGGACATACCAATGATGAAATCTGTATTAATCTGTTCTTTAGGAGATTTACATTAAAACTGGATATATTAAGGGAAGTTATTTTCAGTAAGCCGCTGAAGCTTGCAAATGAGGATGAGAATATGCATTCTTTTTTTCATAGATGTTTAAGAAATCTATTAAAAATGTCAACAGGGCAGGACATCGCTGTGCATTTACAGATAATAAACCCGCAAGATTTAATTTTATTCACATAAGTTAAATCAATCTGTTCTTGTGCAAGCATTTGTGACTGGAGAAACAGTTCATTAGCTGGATGTAGTAGTGATAGTTTATGTGACAGGCACACCTAACACTGAATAGAAGGATAGCTGCGAAGTGATGCTTGGTCAAGTGTGAGTGGAAAGCATTGCAATCGCCAGCAACTTCTGTGTGTTCTTTCCATTTTACACCAACTCTCATTTAAACCACTGCTCCTTAGGCCAACAATAAGGAACTAAGTCTGTTTACTTAACCATGTTGAAATGCTTTGCTGAATTATTGCCTCATCCTTGTCAACTTCATCTTCATCCTCTTTAAAAAGGTTTAAAAAAAAACAACAACACCTGAGGGCCAGGCAAGAAACAATGGATAGAAAGTGATGAAGGAGAGATTCAACCTAGAACCACTTTGGTGTAGTGGTTAAGGTTAAGGAATCAGGTTAGAATCCAGGAAACCATGAGTTTGAGTCCTGTTTTAGGCATGAAAGCTTCTGGGTGATTTTGGGTGTGTGTTTATGTTTGGCCAGTCACTTTCTTTCAGTCCTGGAAAGGAGGTATTGGCAAACCACTTGTAAAATCTTGCCAATAAAACTGCAGGGACTTGTTCAAGTAGTTACCAAGAGTTGACTCTGACTCAAAAGTGCATGCACAAAAAACACACACACCAACACCCCCCCACACACACACACATACACACATAATGTAAATGGAAGGGAAAACATTTCATATTAAAACAAAAAAACAAAAATAGAATATCAGGATTCCTCCAAGGCTTGAGTTTCCTCAAAGTTCCATTTTATTAGAGATGTCATACTGGCACATCTGGGAAAACCCAAATCTGAAAGTTTCCAGGTTTTCTCCACCCAAAAGAAAGTTCAAATCCCTGCCCAATACCCACAAGTCCATCACATGATCCAATCAGGCACCATCCAAAACTGGAGATGCCGCCCAATCACTTCATCGCAGCTGCAGGGCAAGGTGGCCTTGACTCTCTGAGAAAAGAATGTTATTTTGACTATATATCACCCATACTCTATGCAATCCCCCCTCCCGTTTTCCCACAGTAGAAAATGTGGCAGGCCTGAAGGCCCGAATGTAAAAGATGGCTTCCAGATCTGACACAGAATATGGGGAAAAGCTGATTTGTCCATCGTTGGTCATAAGCTTAAATGGCTTAGTAGGATCAAACCTCTTTTGTAACTAGAAATTACCAAGGTTTAATCTATGGAATTTCAGGCAGAATATGAAGAGTATTGTGTCAAAACTGTAATTATAAGCAGCTAATCAGTGCCAATGTTTTTACTATAACAGTTTTTTCCTACGTTTGTTGCACCAGATTGCAACATGCAAAAGACTTTTTGTTAGATTCCAGGCTGACATTTACCATTTGGCTGACTATTTCACCCGCTGACCGGACCTGTGGTGTTGTCTGAGGTGGCCTTGTGTTCAAGGCGGCAGGTGTCTAACCCTTTTAATGCAAATTGATTGCATTTTCTTTTTGTATGCTGAGCCACTTCAGTGCTGAGCATTAAGAGAGATGAATATGCCTTTTCCATGGGAACAGCCTTGGGAGAGCTGTAAAAAGATAATCTATAATATATTTTGTTCAACTGCCAAGGCCGTGTGACACTGAAGAGCAAACATCAGCATTTTGTGGAATATTTTATAAAATATCTAAGCTTGATCATTCCTGAAATGGATTGATCTGAAATATTACTCTACTTTATCTCAAGCATAATTCTAAAATCAGTTTGGAATTTTGGCCTGTGGGTTATCTCATTTTTTTAATTCTAAGTCTTATTTCTTTTTAGTACTCATAAAGCAACAATGAAGATAATTGTCCCTCCTCACATTTATACAGATATAGCCACCCTGATGAATCCCAATTCCCATATGTATATAACTATATGCTTCTATAATCCTTTCATGATAATTTAATCGATAGCAGTTTACTAAACATTTTGTGGTCACATCTCCTAAAAATGAAATAGCTTTCCTAAGAATATTTTTAGGATAAATAAATAAAATAGTCTCCTAAGAATATTTTAAAAGAATAATATCCATTTTGAAGATGGTAATAGCTCCAAACCAAATCAATGGAGATCATACAAGATGATTCTAGAAAGTTCCTTGCTCAAGTTTGCCTGTTGATTTTTGAATTTTGTATTATCTAATCCTACTATCAAGTGCTGGGGAAATCAGGAAATCTGGGCAATTTAAATGAATATAAAGGTTATTGCAAAGTTAAGTTAATTCTCTGCAAGAATCTGAACTACTAATGGCAAAAACAGAATGGAATTCAAGGTGGGCTGGACTTTGATCTCTTGTGGGCATGAAGGGACTCAAGGCTAATGATGCATTTGACTCCTCCCTCAGGCTCAGCTTGATCATCTCCTATATCTTAACATTAAAGTTGATGCATCCTGTGCAACTGGATCAACATTATTTTGCTTATATTTTTATAGATGTGCATGTGTGTTTATGTGCAACTGTACTGTAGAGCTACTTTTTCTAAAACACCTCTATGTAAAATTGAGAGACTGTGAGTTCCATTCCTGCCTTAGGAACAAAGCCAGCTAGGTGACCTCAAACCAGTCATTCTCTCTCAAGGAGAGAAAGCAAATCTCTTCCAAAATCTTACCAACTACAGGGACCTATCCAGGCAAGTCAGGAGTCAAGACTAACTTGGAGGAGAAGGAGAAGGAGAAGGAGGAGAAGGAGAAGGAGAAGGAGAAGGAGAAGGAGAAGGAGAAGGAGAAGGAGAAGGAGAAGGAGAAGGAGAAGGAGAAGGAGAAGGAGAAGATGATGATCTAAATTCCAGGCCACTTTTACTGGAAGATTTATTACTTCACTTCTGCCACAGTTATTCAGCAAGATTGTGCCTACAACTTGTGATTTTACTGTCAGCTTTTCCATTAACTCTACTTGTCACAAACCCAGACTGTGGAGCATGCAAATAGTGATGACATAACTCATGGGATGTTGTGATGGTTGTAAGTGTGAGGACTAGTTGTAAAGTTATCTTTCAGCACTGTTGTGAGTTTGAATGGTTACTAAACAGGGTAGTTGATAAGTGAGAACTACCTATAATGGTGAGTTTTTCTTTGTGGTGTTCAATGCAGTGTCACACCACAATTGCATTTAGGGATTCATCCTTTTCTGAAATATATAAGAAGCAAAATATAATGGCAAAGTTTATCATATTCCCTTCATATTCTATTTGACCTAGATATTGAAATATATCTTTCAAATAAAAAGCATACCCTTATATTTGCTTGGGTCACTTGACAGTGAGATAGGCAGCATATAAATTTAATAAATAAAGATTATTATTATTTTTCCATTGTTTCCCTTTGAGAAGGGGAACATTTACATCCCTGAATATACCCAGGGCATCAGAATCAGAATCCCTTGAATAAAATGAAGATAATTAAGTCTGAGTCTCTAAAATATTGGGAGGGTAAGAAAAATAAGCTATTGGACCAACAGTTGACAAACTGTTGGTCCAATAATTAATAGAAATTCTAGACTACCTGTCCCTGTGGATATCTGCCCATCCAGGGGGGGGGCTGCTGGGAGTTCACAGGGGTTGGGAGAACCTCTAGCTAAGATTCTGTGCAGTTTGAAGAACCCCCCAAATCTGACTCCTGGTTGGCCCCACCCACCCTTCCCCTCCCCTCCCAGGAGTCCCCACGTGGCCCATTTTGGATGCAGGTAAGTGCAGGGTACATGCGGAGGCTTGGGAAAGATGAAAAACGGGCCTACCAGAAGTTCAGAAAGGCTGGAAGCAGGTCTGTTTCCGGCCTCCAGAGAGCCTCTGGAGCCCAGGGAGGGCAGAAACGCCGTCCCGCCGTGGTTCAGGAGGCTGACTAAGCCACGTCCACTATGGCCATGCCCACCCAGCAACCAGGCAGAGAACCCCTTGCTAAAAATTTTGAAGCCCACCCAAGTATGTCAGATAGGATAGTCATGTTCCAGGACCCTTTTCTCGTGAACTATAATATGGTAGGGCTTTAGAGATGTACTTTTTCTGTAGCCAGCCCAGCTATTTGGAATAATCTCTTATTTGAAGATCTTGCCTCAAGCATTGGGCTTCAATGGGACTGTGTCATATGTGTGATCTGGCACCTATTTGTCTATTTTTGTTTTTATTGGTTGTTGTGAACTGCCTACAATCCCTGTGTGAGCTAGGTCAGTGGCCTCCAACTTTAAATATATATATATATACACACACACACACACACACACACACACACACACACGCACAAATTGGTACCTTTTGAAAGCTCTTGTGGATATTTTATAGCATTATTTATTTATTTATTTTATTTTATTTATTAGATTTATATACCGCCCTTCTCCTCGAGGGGACTCAGGGCGGTGAACAGCCATAAGTAAAAAACATATATACAAAATTTAAAAGCCAAATAAAACCGAATTAAACATTGGCCCCAATATTTAAAATCCCAAATTTAAAATATTAAAACCCCAAATATTAAAATATTTACAATTTAAAATTTAAACAACTACAAGATTATTCTCCCTCTGCTTTTTAATCAATTATTTTTAATCAGGACACCTACATTTTTTAAAAAGTAAAAAAAAAAAATCATTGTCCTTTCTCTTTTGTATTCCCAACACTTGGGAAATTACTTTCCAGTGCAATTAATGACTGCACGGATTAAATCTTCCCCTTTATTATCATTTTAGCCTGTTATCGTCTGTACTGTTTACTCATGCTGATAAAACCAGAAAATTGCCCATTGCCCTTACTGATCATTTTGCATTTGCTTTCTCAGCCAGAATATCTTATCGGCTTCATTAAATTCAAAGCTAGGACATTGGCATTATAATCCAGGAAGCCTAGCCATTTGCTAGACCATTCTTAGTCTTGTTTCTCCACCCTTATTACCTCTATAATATGGGATATGGCCTAGTCATTTTGCTGTCAGAATTTAAGGACAGAAGGAATTGGATTGGAAAGTGTACTTTCAGAATTATCAAGAATTCAACTCAATATATAGCTGGGAAGTATGGAAATCATTAAATAGCAATAGTATTTAGACTTATATACCATTTCATAGTGCTTTACAGCCCTCTCTAAGCAGTTTACAGAGTCAGCCTATTGCCCCTAACAATCTGGGTCCTCATTTTACCAACCTGGAAAGACGGAAGGCTGAGTCAACCTTGAGCCAGTCAGACTCAAACTCCTGGCAGTGAGCAGTGAGTTAGCTTGCCAGGAGTTCAATTTTGACCAGCTGAACAGACTGTGCACAACAAGGTACAACAAGATCCAGAGACACTCCGAAGAAATGGGACTATCCAGTGGCTTCTGTCCTTTGCAGTTGTGGTGACATGCAGACAACAACACATATGTATACCTCTCTTTGTGTCCCAATCAGTTGAGGATCTCATGGCAGCGTGATAGAATACAATTAATATTGTTAGTTGCTGGGCAAGATCTGTTTAACTGGTACATACTTTAATCTTATATTTTATATTTTAATTGTTATTCATATAGTATGCCTTATTTTAATTGTGATGCTTCTGACACAAATAAACAAACAAACCAGTGATGAAATCCAAATTTTTCTTACTACTGGTTCTATGGACGTGGCTTGGTGGGCGTGGTGTGGCTTGGTTGGCGTGGCTTGGTGGGCATGGCAGGGGAAGGATACTGCAAAATCTCCATTCCCACCCCACTCCAGGGAAAGGATATTACAAAATCCCCATTCCCTCCCCACTCCTGGGAGAAGGATATTGCAAAATCTCCATTCCCACCCCACTCTGGGGCCAGCCAGAGGTGGTGTTTGCCGGTTCTCCAAACTACTCAAAATTTCCGCTACCAGTTCTCTGAACTACTCAAAATTTCCACTACCGGTTCTCCAGAAGCTGTCAGAACCTTCTGGATTTCACCCCGAAACAAACCCAATATATGTCTCACCACTTCTATAGCATTCCAAAAAGGAGACTTACATACCCTGATATCTGCTGTCTGAGTGAGGCAATTTCCTAATTGTGGCTAATCATAGGGCTGTTCCTTTGTATATACTTGTGTGCAAGTGCATGAGAAATAGATCTGCAAGTAGAGACATTGCACATCTAACTCTGCTTATGCTTTATCGAAGCTGGGTAATCTGGGACCTACAAGTCTCAATTTTGGATTCCAAAAACTTTGCTGCTGAAAATAGAAATAGCACTTAGACTTATATACCACTTTATGGTGCTTTACAGCCCTCTCTAAGCAGTTTACAGAGTTAGTATATTGCCCCTGACAATCTGGGTCCTGATTTTATGGACCTCAGAAGGATGGAAGGCTGAGTCAACCTTGAGCCGGTCAGGATCAAACTGCTAGCAGTGGGCAGAATCAGCCTGCAATGGTGCATTCTTGCCACTGTGCCACCAGGACTCTTGAGAGAGGAAGGAAGGAAGGAAGGAAAGAAGGAAGGAAGGAAGGAAGGAAGGAAGGAAGGAAGGAAGGAAGGAAGGCAGGCAGGAAGGAAGGAAGGAAGGAGACTTATATACCGCTTTATGGTGCTTTACAGCCCGCTCTAAGCAGTTTACAGAGTCAGCATATTGCCCCTAACAATCTGGGTCTTCATTTTAATCACCTCGGAAGGATAGAAGGCTGAGACAACCTTGAGCCAGTCAGGATCGAACTGCTGGCAGTGGGCAGAGGGAGGGAAGGAAGGAAGGAAGGAAGGAAGGATGGACAATAGCAATAGCACTTAGACTTATATACTGTACCGCTTCACAGTGCTTTACAGCCCTCTCTAAGTGGTTTACAGAGTCAGCCTATTTATTTTATTTATTTATTTTATTTATTTTATTTATTTATTTATTTATTTATTTATTTGATTTGATTTATATACCACCCTACTCCTGAAGGACTCAGGGCGGTTAAACAGCCGGCAATAAAATACATACATACAAAATTTAAAATAGAAATAAAATTGAATTAAATAGTTTGGCCCAGACAGACAGATTAAAACCCCAATCAATTTAAAACCAAATATTAAAATTAAGTATAGAAATATTAAAAATATTAAGATATTAAAACTATTTAAAATTATTTAAAAGAGGGAGAAGTTAGGCCAGGCCCGCCTGGTGAAATAAAAAAAGTCTTTAGGGCACGGCGGAAAGTGTGCAGATCCGGGTGGAGCTCATTCCAGATAGTAGGTGCCCCCACAGAGAAGGCTCTCCCCCTGGGGGCCGCCAGCTGACATTGTTTGGCCGACGGTACCCAGAGGAGCCCCTCTCTATGGGAGTGTACCGGCCGGTGGGAGGCTATTGGTGGTAGTAGGCGGTCCCGCAACTACCCGGGTCCTATTGCCCCCAACAATCTGAGTCCTCATTTTACCAACCTCACAAGGATGGAAGGCTGAGTCAACCTTGAGCCTGGTGAGATTCAATCTGCAAATTGGAGGCAGCCGGCAGTCAGCAGAAGTAGCCTGCAGTACTGCATTCTAACCACTGCGCCACCACAGCTGATTATGATATGATATGATATGATATGATATGATATGATATGATATGATATGATATGAAGAAGTTAGAAGATTGCTGCAGTGGTGGTAGAATGACCCAGGTTCTATAGATTTGCTCTAACATATGATACCTTTGTGTCAGACTTGGTGAGCAAAGTTAAAATAAATAAGCAAACAACATCTCCCATAACAATGCAGATGAGTTACTTTTGCTTATCTGCTAGCACAATATAAACATATGGAGGGGGAGAAATTAATGGATATAATTTTAAACTTCAGGGGATTTTCTTTTTCCCTGACACATATATTCTAACGTTCCCCTGAAGTCTTTTTGGTGTAGTTATTAAACAGTTGGAAAAGGACTAGAAAGAATCAGTTTCAAATCTCTGTTCAGCAATTAAACCCACTGGATTATTTGTATAAGCATAACCTACTTCATAAGATTATTATGATTACCAAATGAGTTGTGCAAAATAATAATATATATATTATGGCACAGAAACAAACAAGCTGGAACAAACAAACTGAATGCATATTAGTTTTCCTTTGAGTCAGATAGAGAAGGCTCTGAACAGCAGTGCATTCTATCTATAGTCAGGTGCTTGGTGTTTTGCTGGTTATTCCAGTTCTCACCTTGTTCTCTAAGTCCAATCTTTTATTCGGCCCTGACTTCACTTCAATTGTAACTTTTAGTGTCTAGCTCCAGGGTGCTGCAAAAACTTCTGACTCAGGGTTGACTAATCACCACTAATTAATTCTATTGTAAAAAAAAAAGTGAACATATTCCCTTATGGCTGTGAAAGGAACTGGAGCTGATAACTCTATTTTCAAAACATTTCTTCACTCCAGCAAGTGAACCGAATATTAGTTTTTGGCAAACCACCTGACCCAAATTTAATATATGTGGTTGCAAAGATGAGTAGAAAGTAGTATAAGTTAAAATGTTGAATATTATTGTTTTTGTTGTATGGTGTTGTTAGTTTAGCCAGGAGAACACAATGCTATTGCAGAGTAGTGTTGTGGCCCACCAGCGGCCTGCGCGGATCGTGGCTGATCCCGACAAGGAGGAGGCTGGTGTGGGGTCGCACCAGCAGCCGGTGCAGCCGGCGCTCACGTCGGACAGCGAGAAGGCTGAAGAGGATGTGGTGCCAGAGGCAGAGACTCAGCCTGGGCCTTCAGAACCTCCAGAGGCTCCTTCAAGTGGAGAGAGCGAAGTGGAGGAGCCTCTCCTCAATGCTCGAGCACGCAGGGCTGCCAAAAGGCAGGAGTGGCTACTCAGGAAGAGGACATCTCCTCGAGAGTAAGACTTGGGGTTAATTGGCCACTCCCTTAGCCTATTTAAGTCGCACACAGTTAGTAATTTCTTGCTGGAAACAACGTGTAATTATTACAGAGCATTTTGGAGAGTGAGTGTCTTATCGTATCTTGTTTTCTGGGCTGGTTGCCAACTTTTGCCGGACTTTGTTTATTCCTGATACATTATAACTTTGATAAGGACCATTGGTGTGTGTCACAATCCTTGGGAATCCAGAGCTGGGGCAGAACAAGTAGTAGTTTGGCTGCCAAGTTACCAGCTCTGTTGTAGGAAATGTTTGTGTGTTCCCAAGGTGCACCACAAGAGGGTAAGCTGGCTTCACGCCAGAAATAAGACAAGCAACTCTTCCTGCAGTGTCATCCTATGCTCCCTTCCTGGAGCCACCTTACAATTGGATCCTGCAGCCAGGAAGGTTCAAAGCTGGCAGGAATCTGACTGCCTGTATGGAGCACCAGCTCATCTTTCCACTGAAGTGGTACCTATTTATCTACTCACACAGAACATGCTTTCAGACTGTTAGATGGACAGAAGCTCAGGCAAGTGACCGAAGCTCACCCTGCCACACAGTAGCAGGGAATCAAACCACTGAAGTGGAGACCATCTCCAGCTTCATTAAGCCCCTGAGCCCCCCTGCCGCGCCTCTAAGATGTCGGTTTACTTTTGGAATTAAATTATATTCTGAGTTGAATAACCCAAAAGGAAAGTAATCATCCTTCAGATCGTGCATATATTCCCAAAGTTTGCAATTCGTGCTTCAAAAATAAGATATAAAAATATACATCTTAAGGAAACGGCACAAGAAAGCAACTTCCATTTTCATTTATGTACTGTTTGTTTTTGATATCCCATAGAACTAATTAGCACATGTTTAAAAACAGAACGTCTGTTAGGAAATGGTTATTTGTCTAACTAGTTGGTCAGGCAATATATAAACCAACAATGTATGTTTGCAGTCAGAAAGGTATTATATTGCTTTAAGACTGTATTGCCTCATCCTGTATCCTGATTGGCTAAGCTCTGTAGCCAATGTACTTAAGGGAAGTCAGGATCATGGCTTGTGTGGATACTACACCACTTTACCTGCTTATTTGCTGTAACTCTCTACCTGATCTCTCTGCATGATTGCTGTTTGATCATAGCTACATGTTGCTTTCTACTATTTATTGAATGTTTTGATATTGAACTTGTTCCTGTTTTGAAACTCAAGAGGAACTGTTTTATTGTGTATGATTACAACTGGTAAGAAGACTTTATACTTGAAATATCCCTGGATTGATCTTTTAACTCTCGTCTTATCTGTGTATGACTTGGATTGTTTTTGGATTTTGCTTTACTTTTTCTAAAAGTAAAAGACTACAACAACTCAGTGTGTTTGTATGTTGATTGTGACTGTTCACAAGCACTCCCAGTCGCTTTTCATGCGTTTACTCAAAGGATACTCTGCTCAATAACCCACAACATCAGTTATGAGCCAAGAATATCCTTAACAATGTCGTCTCAGAATTAGGATCATAAAAGTGAAAATATAATGAATGCAGTTCTTCTATTGGATTTGCCATTCTGAACGGCAGGATGGAAAAGGTCATCTCTAGCATTTGCAGTGAAAGTTCCCACTTGACGCAAGACAAAACAATGACAAGAAGAAAAGCGAATGCTATGCTGGATGGAGCTTGTTTATGTTCCTAAGGAATTTACACAGGCCAAATAGAAGATGATTTGTAGATTCTTTGACAAGTGAACAATTGACATTTCGCCATATTTATAAGATTTTGCGCAAGTTAAGCTCCCTGTTCGCCTCTCCCAAAGGCTGATGCGACCTCCTTGGTATCTTTCTGGTGTTGTAAAATCACTTCTTTTCTTTGGCTTCTGCCCTTCTAGAAATTAACCACTTGCTTAGTATTCAGCGCTCAGCTTCTTCATTCGATAAAATCAGCATTTTGGAAAGGCAGGCTAGGTGCAATTGCAAACTGCCTCATTTACAGCTTAAATCACTCAGAAAAATCATCCTGTCTCAAACTAACTCCAACAATCTGAGTTCTCATTTCCACCAAGGAAATGTCTTGGTCTCCTTTATCTTTATTATCAGCACTCGGATTGTTCAATATATTTCAAGCTTATTTATGCTTTTGTTTTCCAGCAGAGTCAATTTCCCCTACGCCTGTTTTTAAATGCTGACAAAGGATCGTGGGTGTTTTTTTTTTCCTGGTGTAGGAATGAAAATATCAGTCAATTATTAAATTTTTAAAAAATGAGAACAAAGGATTCCTTCACAGGGGGTAAGTGTTATACTAATGCAGCAAGCCTGCTGCATGCTGATAAACGATTATGTGGTTGTCAGAGTTCTGATCTCATTTCTGTTCTGCAGTGAAATGAGGGATAGACACAATGAGGAGTTGTAGCTTAATGACAAAGGTACAAAGATGAAAAGGAGATAAAAGGGAATGGAACAGAACAGAACAGAACAGAACAGAACAGGACTAGAGTAGAGTAGAATTTAGAGTGGAGTGGAGTGGAGTGGAGTGGAGTGGAGTGGAGTAGAGTAGAGTAGAGTAGAGTAGAGTAGAGTACAATTTAGAGTGGAGTGGAGTGGAGTGGAGTGGAGTGGAGTGGAGTGGAGTGGAGTGGAGAGTGGAGTGGAGTGGAATGGAGTGGAGTAGAGTAGAGTAGAGTAGAGTTTAGAGTGGAGTGGAGTGGAGTGGAGTGGAGTAGAGTAGAATTTAGAGTAGAGTAGAGTAGAGTAGAGTAGAGTAGAGTAGAGTAGAGTAGAGTAGAGTAGAGTAGAGTAGAGTAGAATTTAGAATAGAACAGACCAGAACAACAGAACAGAACAACAGAACAGAACAGAATAGAATCTTCATTAATTTAGTCATTTCAGCATATTGAAAGTATAAAACTAATATAAATATACTGTCAGGCACAAATGTTCAGGACCATAAGTCAAGCTGTAGCTCAGAAAGTTTTATTGCTAACACCCAGTGGTGGGATTCAACCAGTTCGCACCACTTTGGGAGAACCGGTTGTTAACTTTCTGAGCAGTTTGGCAAACTGGTTGTTGGAAGAAATCCTTAGGGCAGAGAACCAATTGTTAAATTACTTGAATCCCACCACTGCTAACACCTATACACAAGAATCTAGTCAATTAACAGCATTAAATTGGCGCTTGCTAAGGGACAATGGAACTTAAGGGAGTTAGATTTGGATCTCTTGTGGCAATGCAAGGACTCTCAACTGATGATGCATTTAACTTCACCCCCAACTCTGCTTGCTCTTCTCCTACATATGCAAGTAGATTTTTTTTTTAAAAAAAAGATTCATAGTAAGTTGTCACCCCTAAACTCCAATCCCATCTAAATTGTCCGTCCTCTTCTAAATGACCTTCGTTATAAAGAGTGAAGTCTTATTAATGATATGCAGGTTCATTCTCTCCAAAAAGTAAAATAGTTTCTCCCTCTGGTTTTTTTGTTTTGTTTTTTGTTTTAGTATTTAAATAAAAATCTCACGAAGCAACTCTTTCTGCATAGTACACTTTGCATTCAAAAAAGGGTGTGTCCAATCTTTTCAACAATTGGTGCTCCACAAATGCACAATCTTTCTTCAAATGGATCTCCATGAAATCTACAGTATCCTACTAGGGAGCCTAGTTGGATAAAATATGCTCTAGAAAAAGCTCTCGTGATATGTTGAGGCATATAATTTGTTAAATACTTTTCTAACTAGGAGAAAGTAAGTACCATATTTTTCGGAGTATAAGACGCACCTATCTTTTTTGGTGAGGAAAACAAGAAAAAGAAATCTGCCTCTGCCTCCCAGCAATTTATTTATTTATTTATTTATTTAATTTGATTTATATGCCGCCCTTCTCCGGAGACTCAGGGCGGCTTACAATGCGTTAAGCAATAGCCTTCATACTTTTTGTATATTTATACAAAGTCAGTTTATTGCCCCCACAATCTGGGTCCTTATTTTACCCACTTTAGAAAGGATGGAAGGCTGAGTCAACCTTGAGCCTGGTGAGATTAGAACTCACAGTAATTGCAGGCAGCTGGATGTTAAATGCTGCCTTAATAGGAGGTATTAGCCTGCTACGCCACTCAGGCTCCTTGATTAGCTTGATTAGCACAAGAAAAAAAAACCCTGCTCCCAGCAATTTACCTCCTTGCAGCAAGCAGCAGACGCCCTTGCAGCAACAGGCAATGGCAATTCCTGCAGCCTGAAACAGCTGAGAGACGGGAGGGCAATCCAAGGGACGATCAACTTGTGCTAATTAGGCTGTGCTGAAGCTGAAATGGGCTGTTTCTTCTTGCTGCTTGCTGCAAGGAAGTAAATTGCTAGGAGACAGAGGCCAAAGGATGGGGGCCAGTGGGTGGGCAGAGCTACATTCAGTGTATAAGACGCACCCAAATGTTCACCCTCTTTTAGGGGGAAAAAGATGTGTCTTATACTCCAAAAAACACGGTACCTGAATTTGATCACTTTTGAACTTTAGTTCAAAAGGAGTACAAGATTATTTTGTTTTTCAATTCATGCAACACCAATTTGCTTTCTGGCTTTCCAGAAATATTCTTACCCTGCATCTATCTTTTTTTTTTTTACTTCAGCTTGATACTTTCCTATTTAATACGTTTCCTTTTCTATCTAGTCAAGAGGCCTTTTTCCCCCTAAATCTTAAAAGAATTCTAAAACAAATTCTCTTTCATTTATTTGAACAAGATCTAATAAAAGGGGAAAACAGCAGGAGGCTTTCTCTACAATACATGGCAGTATTTTAAATTGTCAAATTTGAACTGTATCAGCTGATGCCGTTATAATGCTGGTCTTTATTTAAATCCTGTATTATGGATTATGACTTTCAGTCAAAATAATAAGCATATTAATAATGCTTAATAATAATAATAATAATAATAATAATAATAATAATAATTTTGTTCAATCAAAGGTTTCCCATCTACTCATCATTACCCCACTGCAGTTGGATGCTCATAAGATTTCTTTTCATGTACTTGACCAAGATTGAGTATAGAAGCTTTTTTTTTATAGAAGCTGTGTAATAACTCCATTAATTTTGACTAGCAAACTCTCCCCCTTTTTTATAGCCAGTTTGGTGTAGTGATTAAAGGCATTAGGCTAGGAAAAAGGAGGGTAAGTTCCAGTCCTTCCTTTGGCACAAAGCCAGCTGGATGACCGCTGCCTCAGAACCTAGGAAGGAAAAGGCAAGGACAAATCACTTCGGAAATCTTGCCAAGAAAACTGCAGGAACTTGTCCAGGTACATGAGATGTGTCAATAGTGACTTGAAGGGGGAAACATACACACACACCAGAGGTGGGTTCCAGCAGGTTCTGACCAGTTCTGGAGAACCGGTAGCAGAAATTTTGAGTAGTTTGGAGAACCGGTAGTAAAAATTCTGACTGGCCCCGTCCCCATCTGCATCCCAAATCCCAGCTGATCAGGAGGAAATGGGGATTTTGCAGTAACCTTCCCCTGGATTGGGGAGGGAATGGAGATTTTACAGTATCCTTCCCCTGGAGTGGGGAGGGAATGGAGATTTTACAGTATCCTTCCCCTGCCCTGCCCACCAAGCCACGCCCACTAAGCCATGCCATGCCACGCCCACCAAGCCCCACCCACAGAACCAGTAGTAAAAAAATTTGAAACCCACCACTGACATAACACACACAGAGAGAGACAGACAGACAGACACAGAGTGATCAATACTTGATTTTATATATATATTCCTGCTGAGGAGATCATGAGTTGAATCCAGATTTCCCAGACCTATTAAGATAACAGAAGCTTAAAGTTAGGCACCACAAATGTATCACATTGATTTTAGGGCATCTATTAAAAAACATCTTAGCCTGGATCCAATGTATTTATTAACTTTAAATGACTTTATAAATAAAGAAGACCCTCTTACCAGGAGATAAAATGTCAAAATATATGACAGTGGTTAAGATCCGATTTCCCAACTATAGATCAATTTTATGGTCCCCGGAGAGCTTGACCAAGGCTACCTGGTTTAAATTATACTTTTACACACCCATTAACTTTTCTTCAGTGTGTAATGACATCAGACTACTTATGGATGTCAGGAATAAAAGAACATGGATTTAGTCTTCTCAAGGATTTTGTTCAGTCTGCTTTTTTTAAAAAAAAGAAAAGCAAATTGAATTTATATTCCCTGCATTAATAGTTAGATAGTAGACACAATAGCTCTTTCACACTTACATTTATGATCAGTGGTGATATCTGAACTGGTTTGCTACCAGTTCCTGGTCGCGCTTCACGCGTGCACATGTGCAGTACACGCCAATGGGAAGATAAGTAGAACAGCGAGGGAGGATCAGCTGTGCCACGCGATATAGCTTCACTAGAAAGCAGGATTTCCTGCTTTCTAGCAAAGCTAAACCGTGCGGCACAGCTGATCGCTGGAAATACCGGTTCGGAGGAACCAATAGCTTTTTTTACCTACCGATTTGACCGAACCAGTAGCCTTTTTTTACATTTTTTTTTATCGGTAGTTTTTATCACTATTGGTTTGCCCAAACCAGAGCAAACTGGTAGCATTTCACCCCTGTTTAGGATGTAATTAAGAAAACACTCCAAATATATACCATTTTTTTTCAAATAAAATGCGTATTGGGGCAGGGAATCAACTGAGAGAAACATATTAAAATACCAGTATTTATGCTTTAAAATAATATGACAATTTGCAATAGAGGTATGATAGTGAAAGCATGGCTGGGGAACTGTTAGCTTGACATGATTCAGAAATAGATTAATCTCAATATGGGATTATATGGCTATAACTAAATTACTATAATGTATGCCAAAGGGATTCTTTTCTGCAAAAAAAAAAAAAAAAAATACTGCCAGATTGCGTATTGTATCTCAGCAACCCATTCAAGTTTAGATGGGTCTCCAATTAAACTGCTAATTTCATGGAAAAAACACTGCCATCTGCTACCTGTCAATAAATAATTTAATTGGAGTAAAAGGCTCACATCTGCTAACTCTGAAGCATAATTTCACTGTAGTTGATATTGAAATAGAACCAATATAATTGATTTATGTAGAATTCTCTTGTACATTGATTTCATACATTTAATTGTGTGTTCAAAAGATTTAATGAAATTATTTCAGACCTCAGATATTACAATGGAGAGGAGGAACGGTGAAAGATTTTGGTTTAGTTAATCCTTCGAAAATGTTGAGGCGCACAACAGCAAATTATGGAAACAGCAAAACTCTTGAGTTCAATACGACACTAAATTTAATTCTATCACAGTTCTATTGAAGTGGTTGCAAAGGTTTGTAGCCCCAGTGGTAAATTTTGATATAATAACCAGTTCCTGACTGTTAAATTCTCTTCTGGGCTGTTTTCTACCAATTGAGGGGAGAAACAGGTATTGTATGTATCTATATGTGAGTGTGTAATACTCATGTTTCAATGTACATTTTCACTCATCCACATATTTACTGCAAGTGTGATTTTTCCCAGCATCTTGTGCAGATTTTTTCCCTCTAATATATGCATCTTTGTATCTCTTCAAATTGTAAATGGCATTGCAACATTCTAAAAAAAAAAAAAAACCCTCCACAAACTTTGATGTGGAAATGAAAGTTTGGTTAAGTGCAACATAGACAAGCTTCTGTTAAAAAATTAGGCAAAACACGTTGTTTATCCATCATTCCCTAGAGTGAAACTAGATGGGATATTCTGAATATATACTGAGACATCTTTATCTTTTTTTTAAAAAAAATATTTTTGATTGATTGATTGATTCAAATATAAAAACTATATATTTTTCCTGATACTGGAATACTGATATTCATAATAAAGAAAAAAATGCATACCTATGAGCCAGAAAAAAGTGTCTCACCGCTACTGTTCTGATTCTTAATGATATAATATATACTTTGAGTGAGAGAGAATCATTAGATGTTTATTTTTAACTAAATCTGTAAAATATTGGCATGGTGTAGCCAGACTTTTTTCCAAAAATAGAGAATCCAGTGATATGTCAACATCTGACTCCAGCATCAGCAGTTGGTACCCTTGGGTGTATATCTAGCCCAATATCAACGCAAGGGACCAATTCCATGTTACATAATCCTGTTCTAAGATAACTGAACAGTCAGAAGTAGGATGCCAAACAGTTCTTTTTTTAATAAATAAATTTTATTAAGTTTTCCAACTTAAAATCAACATGAGACAAAAATATTAATTATATATAAAAACAAAAACCATACATTCCCCTCCCTCCCCCCCCCCCCCCCCCCCATTCATAACACTAAACATAAAAAAAACACGTCTATCCCGGAAGATATTGTTCCAGCCCTCATTAGTAAATAATTATGCCCACAACATAGAATAAGGTAAGTAATCCCCAAATGTGATTTTCATACAATTATCTTTCATTCTAAATAAGTATATCTCTCTTCATATTAACATAGGCCCTCACTTCATCTCAATCCTTTTATTCAACCACCGATACCAACTGTCCCAACTTTGAAAAAATTCAGAATCCTCTTTTTCTTTCAACATATACGTCATTCTATCCACCTCAGTGCACTCTAATGCTTTGTTTATAATTTGGGCACTAGCCGGTATCTCTTTTCCTTTCCACTGTTGGGTGAACACTATTTTAGCTGCGACTAAAATATGTAGAGTGAGATACCGTTTTTTCTTGCTCAGCCCCTCTGGGCAAATACCTAGTAAATATATCTCAGGTTTCCATTGGAGGTCCACATTAGTAATTTCCTTAATCCAGTTCTTAATCCTTCTCCAATACTTCTTTACCATTATACAAGTCCACCATTGGTGGAAATAACGTACCTCTGGTTTTCCCACATTTCCAACTTAACTCTGATGCACCCGGAAACATTTTAGCAATTCTTGCTGGTGGGAGGTGCCACCTATACAACATTGTATATGCATTTTCCTTGAAAGACGTTGCCGTAGTCATTTTAATATTCCCCCCCCCCACACACATTTGTTGCCATTTTTCTAAAGGAATCGAGTACCCAAAATTCCTCCCCCAGGCGATCATAGTGTCTTTTACAACCTCCTCTCCTATCATTCGCTCAAGCAGTTGTGCCAAACAGTTCTGACAGTGAAACATCTCTTCTTCATAATAAAATACATTTACTAAGTAACGAGCCAAATTGTGATATGGAGACGAATTGGAAATATAATGAAGACAACAGTTGAATTCAGCAATGTCCGTTTCAGATCAGGGATCTCTTCAGCCAGATGCAAATGTTCAATTCTAAAGACACAAACCATTAAATTTCAGTATTAAAAAAAGGATCTAGATTTAACAAATACATGAACATTTATTAAATGATCATGTCACTTTGCTTGGTTTTGATTTCGGATATTGAATGAACCCAGCCTTGATGATGCGTTCAACAGTCACAAATAACCACAAACCACTGCAATGTGTGGAACTAACTCGGTTAAGGAGAAGTTGTTTTAAAATCAAACTTAGTAATGAAGTCAGATTTTTGTTTCGTCATACGGGAGTTTACATTTGAGTTTACTCTTGATGCGGTGAGGGTTGGCTTATTCTTTTCCTTCCAATAGTTTCATGGCTGTTTATATATGATGAAATAATGGCGAAGGAGGAAGAAAAATATGCGCCATTGCTGCCTAATGGGAAATTACATCGTTTGGCAAGGTGTGAAACTAACCTACATGGATTACGATGTGCATAGAAGCTCTCCAATGTGCTGATGACTGCTAGTTAATTTCCTCTTTTTTAAAAAAATCTTTTTATTGGATTGGTTTTTTTAAAAACAACTATTTTTTTTGTTTTATTTATTAAACAAACCAGCTCAACCACCTTTTAAAAACTCAACACTTCCTATTTCAAATTCAGGGGAGCAGACAGACAGGAGAGGAGGCAGGCTGCCTGCCCCTACTCCCATAAATAGAAGAGGGGAGAGGCAAGACCTCACATGTTCATATTTATATATATTTATACTCCACACTTTAGAGCAGCTCCCCCACACACACACTTCGGATCAAAAGGCAACACAACCCTTCCCAGAAAAATATAAACTCAGATGAAACCAAAGAAAATAAGCAAAAATACATTCAGCAGGGAGCCTCCCCAAATCCTGATCCTTGCCCCCCCCAAATTACACTCCGAGTATCCCACTAAGAGTCTAAACACCCCTAACAGAGGGGACTGCTAGTTATTTTCTAAGAATCTGAAGGAGGGGAGAGAAACCAAGGATGGAAGGAAGGCATTGTTCAGCTCTTCGGTTACTCTATACTCTTTGTAACCCAATGAACTTGACTTTATCACAATTGACTGCCAATTACTAGTCCTTGAGTACTTGTAAGATCCTAATATTAAAATCCAAAAACGTTTAACAAAACATTTTAATCACTAGTGCTTCCTGTATACATTCTGAAGACCGTATAGCTAGATACTATCACAGATAACTGTGATTCGTAGAACATAGAATCTTAGGAGTTGAGGGGACCTCAGAGGTGTAATCCAACCCCCGGCATTATATCATCCCAGTCAGTGGTGGGTTTCAAAAATTTTTACTACCAGTTCTGCGGATGTGGTTTGGTGGAAATGGCATGGCTTGCTGGGAGTGGCTTGGTGGGCGTGGCAGCGGAAGGATACTGTAAAATCACCATTCCCTCCCCAATCCAGTAGAAGATTACTGCAAAATCCCCATTTCCTCCGGATCAGCTGGGACTTGGGAGGCAGAGAATAGATGGGGGTGGGGCCAGTCAGAATTTTTACTACCGGTTCTCCAAATTACTCAAAATTTCCACTACTGGTTCTCCAGAACTGGTCAGAACCTGCTGAAACCCACCTCTGGATCCCAGTGCTCCAGGGATGGAGCACCCACAACTCCAGGAAGCAAACTATTCCATCGATTAATTAATCTCACTGTAAGAAAATTCCTCCTTACTTCTAATTTGGATATCACTTTAACAAACCTCTACCCATTACTTATAATATAAATATAAATTATATTATAAATTATAAATATAAATTATAAATAGATGGGGAAGAAATGGAGGTAGTGACAGATTTTATTTTCCTGGGCTCCAAGATCACCGCAGATGGGGACTGCAGCCAAGAAATTAAAAGACGCTTGCTCCTGGGGAGGAAAGCTATGGCAAATCTAGACAGCATACTAAAAAGCAGAGACATCACCCTGCCAACAAAAGTGTGTATAGTCAAGGCTATGGTTTTCCCAGTTGCAATGTATGGCTGTGAAAGTTGGACCATAAGAAAGGCTGAGCAGGAAAGAATGGAGGCCTTTGAACTCTGGTGCTGGAGAAGACTCCTGCGAGTCCCTTGGACTGGAAGGCGATCAAACCGGTCACTCCTAGAGGAGATCAACCCTGACTGCTCTTTCGAAGGCCAGATCCTGAAGATGAAACTCAAATACTTTGGCCACCTAATGAGAAGGAAGGACTCCCTGGAGAAGAGCCTAATGCTGGGAAAGATAGAGGGCAAAAGAGGAAGGGGATGGCAGAGAATGAGGTAGTTTGATGGAGTCACTGAAGCAGTCGGCGGGAGCTTAAATGGACTCTGGGGGATGGTAGAGGACAGGAAGGTCTGGAGGAACGTTGTCCATGGAGTCGTGATGAGTCAGACACGACTTCACAACTAACAACAACAACCCATTAGTTCATGTCCTGCCCTCAGGTTAACCCCCTTTTCTCTGTGACAACCCCTGAAGTACTGGAAGGCAGTTATCATGCCGCCTCCCAATCTTTCTCTTCAATAGGCAAGGCATACCTAGTTCCCTCAAGTGTTCAGCCTACAATTTAGCCTTCAGACCTCTTATCATCTTGATTGTCCTTATCTGCACACTTTCTAGAATTTATTTTATTTATTTATTTATTTATTTATTTATTTATTTATTTATTTATTTATTTATATGCCGCCCTTCTCCGGAGACTCAGGACGGCTTACAATGTGTTAAGCAATAGCCTCCATACTTTTGTATATTTTTATACAAAGTCAGCTTGTTGCCCCCACAATCTGGGTCCTCATTTCACCTACCTTAGAAAGGATGGAAGGCTGAGTCAACCTTGAGCCTGGTGAGAATTGAACTCGCAGTAATTGCAGGCAGCTGGATGTTAAATGCTGCCTTAGTAAGAGGCATTAGCCTCCTACACCACTCAGCTGCCTTTTTTTATATCAGTGTCTTTTTTTATATCAAGGTGACCTTTACAGTTACCGTAAAACGATCTGCATTTACAATACAAGAATTTACAGTACAATTTACAATACAATTTGCTACACAACAATTCCTTCTTGTATTGCCTGCAAAAGTACCAAGCTAATTCACATATTACGCTAAGTCGTAATATGAGGGGCAATGGGACAAGTCTGCTGTTTAAACCAAGCCATTATTTGTCAGATCAGGATTAAACATATTATGGTTTAACAAAATAAGCAAACCGGAAAACAGATTACTAGCTTCACAATAGTTCTTCAGTGACTTCTATTAAAATTTTTATGCATTGCAAAGTGTTATTTTTAGGTATAAGATAGATGATGTATGCAATTAGATCTCCTGGGTTGTTTTTTTTTTCCTGAGCACTATTGGGTACTAGTAGGATTTCCCTAATGGAGCAAGTAATGGCTGTGGAAAAAATTATGTCTTTTAAGAAAGATTAATGTGTTCCTCCAATCTAATAATTCCTTAGGCATACACTGAGGTATACAATTGGACTACACTTCAATATTGTGTTCCTATTAAAGCTTAACTAAATAGGAAAACCTTCAAGACATTTTTAAATCTTGTTATAAAAAAAGAGGCAAAATAAATTTAGTCTTTAAGAGAGTTTGGGGAGAGTGAGGGAAGGAAGTGGATTCTGAGACTGACGGCTTGAAATTTGCTAGGCAATATTTCTTTTTCTAAATGTTGCAACCAGGGGTGAAATCCAGCAGGTTCTGACAGGTTCTGGAGAAACGGTATGGAAATTTATTTATTTTTAAATTTAGATTTATATACCGCCCTACTCCCGAAGGACTCAGGGCTATGAACAGGCACAGAATAAAATACATAGATACAAAAGTTAAACATAAATAAAACCAAATTAAATAGTTTAGCCCAGGACAATTAAAAACCCAATAATTTAAAAAGATTAAAATTTCAATTTAAAAGAATTTAAAAAGGGGAGAAGGTTATGCCAGGCAGGCTTGCTGAAATAGGAGAGTCTTAAGCGTACGGCAGAAAGTGCGCAGATCCGGGATCCTCCGTATCTCTGGGGGGAGCTCGTTCCAGATAATGGGTGCCCTCACAGAGAAGGCCCTCCCCCTGGGGGCCGCCAGCTGACACTGTTTGGCCGACGGCACCCGGAGGAGCCCCTCTCTATGAGAGCGTATCGGTCGGTGGGAGGCTGTTTGTGGTAGTAGACGGTCCCGTAGAAATTTTGAGTGGTTCAGAGAACCGCAGCGGGAATTTTGAGTAGTTTGGAGAACCAGCAAATACCACCTCTGCCTGGCCCAAGAGTGGGGTGGGAATGAAGATTTTGCAGTATCCTTCCCCTGCCACACCCACCAAGCCACACCAGGCCCACACTACTGGTAGTAAAAAAAAATTGGATTTCATCACTGGTTGCAACTATCTATACTTCCATCATGAGAGCTCTCATATTTCTGTCACCGATAGACATGATATTGCAATGTTTTTTTCCAATGGACTACTAAGCACGCACAAATACACACACACACACAATACACAGCAAGCTGTGCTGAATACTGGTAGAAGTATCTAAGATATTTCTCCTTGCCTCCATAAATTGGGAGATAAATTTCAGATTTCTCTGTTATAAAAGAGGACAATTTTTCCTTATAGAGATGCTATACAATTTTGAACTCCATCAGTAAAGGCTCTCTGGTGGTAGTGGGAAATAACAACAGTAGGCATAAAAATAAAATGAAAATGTCTTTGTTCTTGATCAGTTACTTGCTTCTCAGCCACCAATTCTTCTTCTTTAGAAGTTAACAATCTCTCTCTGGGAACAGAGCTTATTTTCTCATTCTCTCATACCAGATAGAACTGAAAATACTTTCTTGTCACATCTAAGATTGTCCTTCTCTCTCCTTGTCCTCTTTCATTTGTGGGGACTACATGCAAATAAATGAACTCATAAATATAAAGCAGACTTTATTTTCTTTTCAAAGGCATATGGGAATATATATTTTGTGGCTCCTTCACAAGTTATTGACAGACATTTTATTTTCACATCCCTTATTTTTTTCCTATTCCCCATGTTTCTTTGGTGAAACAAACAAACAAACAAAAAAGACAGGGAATGATCTGGGACAGTGATGTATGGTGGAAATCTTGAACATGACACAGTCAACAATAATGCTGGCTTGCAAGTTCATTGCTTAATTAGAGACGAAAGTTGAAAGATCCTAGCTTATATAGAATAGCATGCTTTGGTTGGAGCATATTGCGCAATCTCTCTTCTACCGTTAGCTGACAATTGGCGCCTTTGACATAAATCCAGCTAAGGCTGGAAATCTAGACTGCACATTCCTGTTTTACTGCAAAAAGACTCTTCTACATCAAACATCCATGGGTCAAAGCCATGAAGAGTGGTAGAGGTCAATATCTATGGGAACATCTGGCGATAACCATGATATATGGAAGGTTGCAATTTGAAACGTAAGAGGAGTAAGCGATAAAGAGCATGAATTCATGCTACATTTTAGGATAATTTTCTGATCCTATGTGCCCAGAATTCAGAAAACATTTAGATCTTGGGGTTGGGGTTTTTTTCCCAACTTTTTGGCTGGTGGGACATATTGGAACGTTTGAAAAACCATGTTGGCATTCTTCCAAAATAGCATCTTTGAGGTTGCTGGCCCATTTACTAAAATGGCCACTTGTGGTGGGCTTGGACATTCATAAACCCGTGTTTGCCAGAAAGTAAATTAGTGAGGTTTATTTAAGATACTATTTCACTACTTCTGACATCAAGCGACCATTTCACACACTCAACCAAATAAAAAACAACACTCACTGCATTATATTTCAATATGCACAAAATATACCATTTATAACAGCTTGCTTGCATAAGGCCTGTGTGTGCTGACTCTTGCAATCTTCCTTGATTGAAGTGCTATAGAATTTTCCACTATTAAGTCCTAGACCAGTGTTTCTCAACCTTGGAAGCTTGAAGATGGGTGGACTTCATCTCCCAGAATCCCCCAGCCAGCGCTGCTGGCTGGGGGATTCTGGGAGTTGAAGTCCACCCATCTTCAAGCTACCAAGGTTGAGAAACACTGTCCTAGACCAACCACTATGAACTTACTTAGAACTGTGAGCTTCTAAAATTCCATAAAATGTTTTACACTTAGAGCATTATATGAATCTATGCAACTATTCATTTATTTTCTGCTTTGCGCTTCATATTTATATTTACGGTAATCCAGATTATTAAAGAAATACCCCGTTAGAATTTGTTGATATCTTTACAGATAGGGATGAATGGGGCAGACTGACTGAGTTTCAAAAATGGGCCCTGGCAATTGGCTTTTTTAAAAAAATCCTGAATAACAAATAATACCATGTTCTTACAACAGAGCAAGTGTCAGGGTTCCAAGTAACACCCCCAACGAAAGAAGACTCCAAGGCTTGAATTTCCTCAAAGTTCCATTTTATTAGAGATGTCATATTGTTACAAATGGGAAAACCCGAATCTGAAAGTTTCCAGGTTTTTCCCACCCAAAAGAAAGTTCAAGTCCCTGCCCAATACCCACAAGTCCATCACATGATCCAATCAGGCACCGTCAGTGGTGGGTTCCTCCCGGTTCGGCCTGGTTCTCCTGAGCCAGTAGCAGGGACGATATGACATCACCAAACCGGTTCTGCCCCCCGACCGCTCCCCCATGCCCCCCACCCCCCACCCCACCACATTATTCTTACCTTTTATTTGGCCCCACCCCCAATCTATTGCTGCCTCCTGAGTCCCAGCTGATGGCTAGAGGGAAAAAAACTGTTTAAACTCTTGCCGCGGGGCTTCTACAGCTGATCAGTGTTGAAAGAAAACAAATGAGTAGACCAGTGTCTGCAAAAATAAATGGGTAGACCAGTGCCTGCAAAAAATAAATGGGTAGATCGGTACAGCTCTGCAAGCAGTTAAAAGCCTGGTAAACCAGTACCTCTGCTAAATCCTAAATAATTGTCACATGACCATCAAGCCACGCTCATAAAATAAGCCACGCCCACAGAACCGGTAGTAAAAAAAATTAGAACCCACCCCGGGCACCATCCAAAACTGGAGAAGCCGCTCAATCACCTCATCGCAGCTGCAGGGCACGGTGGCCTTGACTCTCTGAGAAAAGAATGTTATTTTGACTATATGTCACCCAGACTCTATACAATCCCCCCTCTCATTTTTCCACAGTAGAAAATGTGGCAGGCCTGAAGGCCCAAATATAAAAGATGGCTTCCAGGTCTGACAGCAAGGCTTTTATTAAAGACCAAATCTCTCCTTACTATCCTAATTTATCATATGTTTAAATAAAAACATGCTGAAATAAAGTTGAGCAAAGATTCCCTTCAGAGATCTATTTCATAACGATGTATTATTATTATTATTATTATTATTATTATTATTATTATTATTTTGCATGGCACCCAAGTCACTGCAGTGAAAGGAATGTGAGCTGTGGGCATGTGAGCTGTCACCCCAGTTCAGCTCTGGCACGCATGTCTGCATGCCTCCAGCAGACCAGCATGTGTGGGGTGCATGTGCATGCATGGGGCACATGCTAGGCGTGTGCATGCATGTGTGGGGGCAGGGTACATGCACTGGATCCACGCGTGCATTGCACTTTGGAGGTTTGAGCATGCGCTTTCGGCACTCGATCTGGAAAAGGTTAGTCATCACTGCACTAGACCAAACTGGTTATATGTACTCTTTATCCAGTTCTTTCATTTGTGGATCTCAACTAAAGCTGAAGTTTGCAACTATTGGAGATGAGCGTGCCATTGCATGCTCTCACATGATGATCTTGTCATCTCTCCCCAATCACCTGAAATTCCTTGAGAGATTTTGGAGTTCTCTTGTGGAGGTAGAGTAAGATTTCCTATGAGTTTACCCAACTCTTGCATGAGTTTATGTGGGTTTTTAGTACTGTTAGCAATCATGCTAAATTGCTGCATCTTACAAGCTTTGATATTGTGGGATCCTGGCTTTTTAAAAATGTTCTTAAATATATATTGATTGATTGATTAACCTATAGGCCATATCAACGTACCAGTTCAAACACATGTTACCGATAAAATTCCAAACAAACAATTTAAAATGAGAGTAGGGTAAAATACAATAGTCATAAGATAAAATACAATAATTTAATACGTAAATATGTAAAATGGAATAAAACAACATGAAATCTTGTTTCAGGTCTATCTCAATCAGTCCTACAAATGCCGATCTCAGTCAGACCATCTTAGTCAGAAATTGTGCTGTATTAAATGTCGTTTTCAGATTCTGGCCACACATAAAGTATGTTGTTTTAATATGGGCCTCCCACTGGGCCATACCAGTGGTGAGTTGCTACTGGTTCACCCTGGATCTGGCGAACCGGTAGACGCAGCAGGAGGCTCCGCCCACCCTCCCGGACGAGCGAACCTGTAGCAATGGGATTTGCAACCCACTACTGGACCATATATTTAATATGTGGACCAAGGTACTTATCTCTCACCCCCTTATACAGACAGCAATCAAATAATATACAGTATGAGTCAGTTCTTCTACCTCTTCAGCTCCACAGATACTTGTACTTTCATTGTATGGGATAGAATGGAATCTCCCAAATCCACCCATTGTATCAAGCTATTCGAATCTATTATTTGAAATGTAATGTACTTAGGAAGAGTGGGTAAAGCCATTTGGGATACCTGATTGTCCTGGTACCTACCAATGTTAAAATCTCCAAGCAAAGCAAAAAAACCAAAACCAAAACCTTGCTTCATGGATGTGAAAGTGACAGCAGATTTTCATATTGGTCTGATGTCAACGTTCAGAACTTGCTTGCTTAAAGTGTCTTTAAAAGCTTTCATAGAAGGAATTCTGGAACGGTTTTAGTGCAGAGAAATGTCAACTTCTGAGCCAGTTGCCAACTAGAGATACAAATGGATGCAGCATTCTTTTTTCCTGGCATCAGCTCTCTCTCTCTGAAAGATGCTAAAACAGGCTGCACTTAAACCACTGATGCATTGCAGATAAAATGTAGATTAGCTCTTCTTGGCAAGCGGTTTGTCGAGATGCAGTGCAGTATTTTCAACAGTTGGGAATATTAAGTTATGCCTAGTTCAATATTAATAATAATACTCCAGACTTAGCAATTCTTAGTAACAAAAACACACCAAAAAAAATCTTTCTAGATAGTGGACATTGCAGTGCCCGAAGGCATCAGAATACAAGAGAAAGGACTGGAGCAAAATCACAAAATACAAAGTATTCTGCAAATAGTAGAACAACTGTAGCAAAGTAAAGCGAACATATTACCAAGAGTAATAGGCGCCTTGGATGCTATCGCCAAAAATCTGAAGCACCACTTGGAACACCATAAAAACGCCATCAGGAAATGGCAAAAAAGCACTTTTAATATCATACACAGTCGTGAGATTCAAATAATTTAACAACCAGTTCTCTGCCCTAATGACTGGCTGGGTGGGTGTGGCCATGGTGGGCGTGGCCAGGGGGTGTGACAGGAAACACTCGGCCTCCCTGCAGCCTCCTGGGAGCAAAAATGGGCCTTGGGGGAGGCTGTGCCACACATACCCCCGCACCCCGTTTTGGGCCTAGTAGGCCTCCCTGCGCTTACCTGGGAAAAAACGGGGTGCGTGGGGACTCCTGGAAGGGGCGGAGAGGGGAGGGGGAGGGGCCAACCAACAATTTAACAATCGATTCACCCAGTTGTGGGATTCAAGTAATTTAACAACCGGTTCTCTGTCCTAATGATTTCTTTCAACAACCAGTTTGCCAAACTGCCCAGAAAGTTAACAACCGGTTCTCCCGAAGTGGTGTGAACTGGCTGAATCCCACCACTGGATTCACCCGAACCAGCTGAATCCCACTACTGATCATACACATCAACATCTGCCTATCCCAGATCTTTGGGAAGGACTTGATACATCAAATGCTGAATCTAGTCTAAACATCTGGCTGGCTGTGTGATCAACCATAATAATACATAGTTGACATGCACTCCATCTCTATGAAATTTGCACAGATCCTCCATGTTTGCTCTTTTTCATCCTCCTTTAAAAGAATGAAAGTCACCTCTCTCTCTTTCATTTTAGACCATATTATGTGGGACTTTATAAATAGTCCTTTAAACCAGTGGTCACCAACTGGTGGTCTGTAGACCACTGGTGGTCCATGAGAAAATTTTGGTGGTCCACAGAAAAATTATTTGCATTTTTTATATTGCACTAAATCAAGGGTCCCCAAACGATGGCCCCTGGGACAGATATGTGCAATGAACGTTTGTGTCGCTACAGAGAGTCTCCCCCTTCGGGGTATTTTTGTGTGGGGCAGAGGGGGGCAGAAATTCCGACTTGGGGTCTGCTTCAGTCTCCTGGTGTGGGGCTTTGGGTGAAGGCTGGGGGAAGTGCCACTGGTGGAGAAGAGCCGGAGGGCCTCGTTCCAGTGGGACAGCATCATGGCCTGGAACTGACTGACCATTTCAGCCTGCTGAACCTCCAGGCTCCAGTACCTGGCCTTGCACTCCCGCAGGTCTTCCCTCTGCTTGGAAAGCCTATGCTCCTAGTCCTCAGTGAGGTGCCTCTCCTGAGCCTCCTTCTCGGCCAGATCCAATTTGAACTGAGCCAGCTGTTTTGCCAACTCTTTCTCATGGTGGCTGCTTAGCTCCAACAACTGCTTTCTGTTGGGGCCCTAAGGAGTCAGGGCGGGCAGGCGAGGAGTGGCTGGGAGGGAGGGGCGAGTAGAGGCTGGCGAGGAGCCCCTTGATGTGAGTGACATTGAGTTGGCCACACCCACCCAGTCAGATGACTATCTAGCCATGCCTACCCAGCCGATCATTAGGCAGATCATATTAGTGGTCCACGGGATTTAAAATTATGAATTTAGTGGTCCCTGAGGTCCGAAAGGTTGGTGACCCCCGTTTTAAACTGTTGTCACAATTGATTTATTATATAAAGTGCCCCTGGCAGCAAATCACACTGAAGTTTAGATGTTACATCTGGCAAGTTCTTTGGGTGTGGTTTATATCATAGGAGACCGGTCTAGGATTATACAAGTGAGGAAAACAGTTTCTTCATCTAAAAAAAAATAATGGACCTCCATGCTTAGACTTTGATGTAGCTGCACTTTAAATATTGTCTATTGTTCTTATCCCTGCATCTCAAACAATCCATGGAGAATTGAAGAAAGTGCAGAAAAGGACAATCAAACTGATCAGTTGCTTTGAATTTTCCTGGAGGGAAAAATCGCTTTCCAAGTTAGAATAAAAAAAAATGAATGAAAACAAGGCTATGAGGTTTATTAATGTATTCTATTTTATCTACTATTTCACAAAATGCAGCATTCTACTTGGCAACCAGTAAAAAAACAATAGTTTTAAGTTCTAATTAAAACATTAGAACTCATCAATTAAAAAATCATTTTTTAAAAAAAGAAAAAAGCAGCATCCTTAAAGGTAACTTTCCTGTTAGCCTCTATTAAAAGAGGGAAGTAATAACTTTGAAATGAATTATGTACAAACTGCCTTTGAAATATTAATCTCCTTGTTTCTATCTCTCTGTTTTCATCTTCAAGAAACTGAGCTAACTGCAACGTTTTGGCTATGATCAAGTTCAATTTTCCATTCTTTCATATATAAAGATAATTTATGCTCATATTTTTATACTTTTTCCCCCTGATTTGTGCATGTAGGTATGCCATATATCAGAAAAAAGGGAAGGAAGGAAGGAAAGATTTGTTGACAGCAATGAAAATTCACGCCCTACATCTTCATGGACTGGCAAGCATCGGGAAATATCAAGTTCCACATTTTGATTTGCTAATACAGGAGATTATGAAACATTTGGTTTTCAAAACAAAAATGTCTAACAGGACAATATGTGTTTGTTTGAAATAATGGGACTCATCACATTTTTATTGAAATGAATACTCTAGTTATCTTTTTCAAAAACCGATAACTTGCATTAAAATTAAAGGAACTCTGAAGACCATCCAATGAAACTCTAAATATTATTAAACCTCATGAGTCCTTGGTGTTCTCTGAGCTTGCTTGTTTTCTTGCAGACATTTCATTATCCAGACTAGTTTGGCAACTGGTAAAAAACAATAGTTTTATGAGGAGGAGGTATTCTTTCAGAGGAGGTATTCAGCCGGTTTGGACCAATTCTGGCAAACTGGTAGTGGAAATTTTGAGTAGTTTGGAGAACTGGCAAATACCACGTATTTGCCGGTACCAATATTGCGTTTTGGCTTCCAGGTAAGTGGAGGGAGGCCCACTAGGCCCAAAACGGGGTGCGGGGGTGTGTGTCCCCCATGCAGCTCGTTTTTGCTCCCGGGGCATGCAGGAGGTCAAGTGCTGCCTGTCACACCCACTGGCCATCCCAACCATGGCCACGCCCACCCAGCTGGTCATTAGGGCAGAGAACTGATCACACACACACACCGCTGCCTGTTTTTGCTCCCGGGGGCTGCAGAGAGGCCTAGCCTGTAAGGCTAAGGCACCCAATCGATCTATTTGCTGCCTCCCTGCCTCCCAGCTGATCGGCGTGGTTGGTCTATTGCTGCCTCCCAACTTCCTAGGTGATAGGCTGGCTCTTGTTTTTTTGCCCTGCACAGGAGAATAGAGCTGGAAAGCAGATTAGTGGGTTGGAGAGGGAATGGGGATTTTACAGTATCCTTCCCCTGCACGCCCACCAAGCCACGCCCACCAAGCCATGCCCACAGAACCAGTAGTAAAAAAATTTGAATCCCACCACTGGTTCATTTCAACCCTGAGCTACAAAGATTCTCCTTTATTGGTACCATTATTATCAGCTGTTGAGTTACTTGCTTATCACCTTCAGCCAACTGAATCCCTCCTTCTTTCTTCCTTCTTACAATGTAGCCTTGAAAACAAAAACTGAGCAGGGAACATCTGCAAGAAACAAGCATCCCATCATTCTCACCAGCTGATAGAATCTTCATCTGAAGTCAAGGAAAACGGATAAGGTTTGTGTGGGCCCAGACATTGAAAGTTGCTAACTGCAAGCCCTCTTGAGTCACAACAAACAAACGAGGCTTCATTTGTCCCTTCATTTGTCACTCGCAGGAAGAAAAAAAAAGCCAAAGGCTTCTGTGAGTTCCCACCTTGACGAGACAATGAGGTTTTACTGTACTTGAGAAGAAATGGCTCCTTGCCAAACCACAACATTCCCATCACTGGCAGCAACCATTTAGAAAACACTTATAGCATTGTTGCACCAGGATTAAAGTCTTGATTTTCTTGGAAACTAGGCATTAAAGTAGAGGTCCCCAAACATGGCAGCTTTAAGACTTGTGAACTTTAACTCACACAATTATACATAGCTGGCTGGAGAATTGTGGGAGTTGAAGTCCACAAGTCTTAAAGCTGCCAAGTTTGAAGACCTCTGCATTAAAGAAAGAAGGGTCAAACCCTCCAGTGATGAAGCCCCCACAACTTCCAAAGGGAACTTCTGTTCTGTTGGTTGATTTCTCTCATTGTCAGAAAATTTCTCCTTATTTTTAGGTTGAATCTCTCCTTGATCAGATTCCATCCATTATTCCTTGTCTGGCCTTCAGGTGCTTTGGAAAATAGCTTGACCCCCTCCTCACTGTGGCAGCCCCTCAAATATTGGAACACTACTATCATATCTCCCCTGGTTCTTCTCTTCTCTTCACTAGACTAGCCATGCCCGGTTCCTGCAACCGTTCTTCGTATGTTTTAGCCTCCAGTCCCCTCATCTTGGTTGCTCTTCTCTGCACTCTTTCTAGAGTCTCAACATCTTTTTTATAGTGTGGTGACCAAAACTGCAGTATTCTAGGTGTGGTCTTACTAAGACTTTAATCACCTCTCTGTTTGGAACATGGTCTAATCAGAGTAGCACTCAAAGTGGAAATGTATCTCCTTCGAGACTGCTGATAGGATGGTCTTCAGATAGCCATTGTGCTCAACAGAGACATGCGAGGCCTGATTCCAGGCCAGCCAGTTGGCATTTCTTCCTTGTGATTGTCTACCAGTTTTTGCATCATGTAATGAAAGAGAATTGTGCTTGAACATGTAATTTAGTTAGTAGGGTAATGGGTTCTTGCACATACTTACTGATGAATGGCCAGTTTTATATTTTAGTTTTCAGACTCCAAAGAGACTATTTAAATATTCCTTTTTGCAGAGGGGCATCAAAAGAATTGAGTCAGCAGGAAGAAAGAACTCAACCAGAAATGGCTTAACAACCCAGACAAACTCTAACCTTTCAATCTCCCCAGTTAATTTTTCTTTCTTTGTAAAATAAAGGCAGGTATCTATGATTTGTTCTGT
Source organism: Ptyas mucosa (assembly GCA_012654045.1). Lineage (NCBI taxonomy): Eukaryota > Metazoa > Chordata > Lepidosauria > Squamata > Colubridae > Ptyas > Ptyas mucosa. Next base: position 5,883,175 of record WNWU01000058.1, on the reverse strand, counting down.
TTAATGTACATTTTTCTTTCTGGAAGAATATTTCATTGTTAATTCCTACTTCCATTTTCCCCCAACTGAATGCAGTATATTATCTAGTAACCTCAATGCAAACATTAGAAATTTATAGTAAGTGTGGGGGAGGGAGCTTTTAAGATTTATTTTCTTTGCTCGAAGAACATCTGAAAATGTTAAGGCAATGTTTTAAAATACTATTTTAACTGTACTCAATTTTCTCAAAATACGTAGAACTATTTATACCATGGGATGCGTTGGCTCAGAGGCTAAGACACTGAGCTTGTCGATCGAAAGGTCGGCAGTTCAACGGTTCGAATCCCTAGTGCCGCGTAATGGGGTGAGCTCCTATTATTTGCCCCAGCTTCTGCCAGCCTAACAGTTCGAAAGCAAGTAAAAAATGCAAGTATAAAAATAGGGACCACCTTTGGTGGGAAGGTAACAGTGTTCCATGCGCCTTTGGTGTTTAGTCATGCTGGCCACATGGCCACGGAGACGCTGGCTCTTTGGCTTGGAAACAGAGATGAGCACCGCCCCCTAGAGTCGGGAACGACTAGCACATATGTGTGAGGGGAACCTTTACCTTTACCTTATTTACACCATTAAGTATTGGCAAAAATTTGGGTATTTGGTACAAATGTGTAAATCAAACCAAATTCTATTGTCCAAATGTAAAGAGAAACATCTTCAGAAGGAAGGGACACCGGGAGCAAATGACAAGATAAGCATTATGCCATTGCAGTGAATATTCCCCATTTTCTACATGTGCATCATATCACATGTGCAAAGGGCTGGAATTATGCTGCTGTGACACATTTTATCACTTTGATGAAATCATTGGATTCTTGGGATACCTTCATCATCTTTGATACCCAATCTGTTCACAAAATAGAGGCATCCATCCTGATGGAAAAGAGACATTATCCATAATGTTGACAGTACAAGCAAATCATTTGCCTACCCAGTTGACATTCCTGTGGTTTAAATTAAACCTCACTGAAGCCGTCTGCGGTGTTTTTTTTTCCCCTGGAACTTTCCCCAGAACAGGAAAAATATAGTTTGGAAAGCATCAAACTACTTCTGCCATTAAAATATTGCCTGTGTCCACTCTGGACCTTTGTCCCAATTTGTCCTTTGAGGGACAGTTAATCAATGCAGCTAAATCTGTGTGGATGTATGCAATCTTGCAGTCTGCTAGAACCAAGTCAGGTTTTTATTTATTTTTTTCTTTTCCTTAGAGGGAACCAAAAATGTTTATATTTAGCAGCTGCTATAATGGGAGACATTTTTCATCGGTTGTTAACTCAAAAGGCTTTTTTGTCTTCCAGCAGGCATGATCTCATACCCTGCTGTTCGTCAACCCAAGGCACTTATCACATTGACGGGGCCAGCTCCAGCAATACACAGGATAATAGCTACTTAGACATTTGTTGTGTCACAAGTGTTATAATATTTCCAGAACTGGTAATACTTTTTTCAAAACTTCCAATAACATTGTTGTTGTTGTTTTTAAAAAATCTACCAAATTCAGAGTTAATCCTAGACAATAAAGTTCTAAAAAAAATTTAGAATGGATATTGATATATTGATATTTTGTGATATAGAAGTGATTTTTTAAAAAAACAGTGAAATTCCATAGAATTGCACCTGCTAAGGAAATTATTCTCTTTCATCATGTGAAATACCTTTTGGTGTTCTATCTCTCTGAGCCAACACATAAAAGTTTCAGACTCAAAGTAGCGTTTGAAATTCCTCCAATTGCTAAATCCCTATTCATGATCAGCTGCAGCTACTATAATCCGCTCTGTTTGACTTTTTGCATGCAGCTGTAATTTAATTTGTCTAAAATCAGCAGGATGCAAGACCAAAAGCTCTCCAAAATATGATTCAGGAGATCAATTTGAAGACAATTTGATATAATCTCAAAACATTTGCTATACAATTGAGTTAGGACACTTTACTCTGGGTGTCTGGAATATAAAACACAGATAACAACAAAGATAACATCTGCTCAGTAGCTTTGGTTGAGTTGCTAAACTCAGCCTAAGAAACAGGCTGAGCTTAGTGATACAAGATAATATTAGTGAAATCATTTACACCGTGGATCTGAATGTGTTTTGACCAATAAGACAACCTGTTCTATACAGTAAATTTGCCTCCTAGAAATCATCCACTCCCATTTATAGTCTTACATGTCTCCAGAAAAAATCCCCACTCCCCAAAAGATTGTCCACATCCATCCTAATGACATCATCAGATGGCCTTCTGCAACTCTCCAAATAGTTATGAGGTTGAGCTGTAACTTCCCATATGTACATCTATCCTGGGCTATTGTGCAGTATAGTTGGTAATGAGTTTTGGAATTGCATTTGGTTTAGTCAGCAAACAAAATTTACAACATTGACCTTGCACAATATATGAACATGGTATATAAGTTTAAAATAAGAGCCATGGCGGTGCAGTGGTTAGAATGCAGTACTGCAGACTGACTCTGCTCACTGCCAGGAGTTCAATCCTGACTGGCTCAAGGTTGACTCAGCTTCCATCCTTACAAGGTTGGTAAAATGGAGACCCATACACTCATAACTGATACAGTTCAAGCGTCTTAGAAATGGGAGCTGTCAATCTCCATGGCTTTTATCCAATTCAAGATCAACTCACGAGACAATGTGTCTTAAGAGGTTATTCTGAAATTCATTTTGTTAACATCTCCAGCTCTTCCACACATTAATTGGATAGATCTTGAGAACATCCATCAAAAGCTTTTGAGTAAACTTAGCAAATAAATGGATGGGTGTATTTGCTGTAGAAACAACAGTAAAAATACTTAGGAAATGAAAGCCTTTTTCATATGAGGGAAAGCTACAATCTTTGGGAAAGGGACATGAAATATATTTGTATAATTCTATAATGTGTAGAATATTTTTATTCCTTTCTTAATCTACATTAACTTCATTGGAAACTGCTCCAGGCAAGGAAGAAGCAGTCTATCACTTAATGAATATATTGGATTTGCTGGTTTTAGATGTGACTTGAACATCAATATAGCTTGAAAAGAAAAAAATAGAGAGACTGGTGGTCTACCAGTCATCCTTTGGCTAGTGGAGTATCTCTCATCTTCTAGTTCTGTGGGGCCCTTGGTGCTCTCTGAGCTTGGTTGTTTTCTTGCAAATATTTCATGAACCAACTAGGTTACATCATCAGTGCTAGTAGGGAGTGGGGTTTGCTCTAAATTTGTATTCTATCTATCCCTGTCAATGTTGCAAGTGATCTTGGTGATTCCTTGATTGTGCTCATCTGGCAATTCTTTGATAAAGGTATTGTTTGCTTCTTGATTAATCTTAATCTAATGTTAATCTGCCTGATTAAACCCTGCCAACAAAAGCGTGTATAGTCAAGGCTATGGTTTTCCCAGTTGCAATGTATGGCTGCGAATGTTGGACCATAAGGAAGGCTGAGAGTCAAAGAATTGAGGCCTTTGAACTCTGGTGCTGGAGAAGACTCCTGCGAGTCCCTTGGACTGCAAGGCGATCCAACCGGTCAGTCCTAGAGGAGAGCAACCCTGACTACTCTTTAGAAAGCCAGGTTCTGAAGATGAAACTCAAATACTTTGGCCACCTAATGAGAAGGAAGGACTCCATGGAGAAGAGCCTAATGCTGGGAACGATTGAGGGCAAAAGAAGAAGGGGATGACAGAGAACAAGGTGGCTGGATGGAGTCACTGAAGCAGTAGGCGTGAACTTAAATGGACTCCAGAGGATGGTAGAGGACAGGAAGGCCTGGAGAATCATTGTCCATGGGGTCGCGATGGGTCAGACACGACTTCACAACTAACAACAACAATGTTAATCCTGGTGTAAATTTCTGCTCAGCTGGATGTTGATCGATGGTGACAAAACAACACAAAAGGCATTCAGGCCTTTTTGTTTCCTTTTGGACTTTTTGATTGTCTCTTTTGAATGGTATGTCGATGCTGTTTATGTGGCCAGAGAGTTGGACTAGAAGACCTCCAAGGTTCCTTCCAGCCCTATGATTTTATGATTCTGTCTACGTGCCTTTTGGTAGCCAATTTGTCTGAGTTTTGTTTTTTTTTTTAAATTTGATTTATATGCCGCCCTTCTCCGGAGACTCAGGGCGGCTTACAATGCGCTGAGGCTTCCAGTAATTTTCTAGCATTTTTGGGCTTGGCTTGGTCTAGGAAAGTTGTAGTTTCCCAGATGAAACTATGGTTAAGCCTGCCCATGTGTTGTGACAGTAAGGAGTTTTCATCATATCTTCTCCCTGCTAGTTGGTGTTCATGGACGTAATCTGCTAGTCTTCTGTTTATTTGTCCTACATAGTGACTGTTGCAGGCCTTAAACTATATTTTGTAGATGTCTCCTGCTTTTTATTTTGGGACTGCTGGGTCTTGTGGTTTAATTAGGATGTTTTGGAGGGCTTGACGTGGTCTTCTGGTTCCAATCATGAATTGTGGAGAAGCAGTGGTGAAATCCAAATTTTTTTTACTACTGGTTCTGTGGGCGTGGCTTGGTGGGTGTGGCAAGGGAAGGATATTGCAAAATCTCCATTCCCACCCCACCCCACTCTGAGGCCAGCCAGAGGTGGTATTTGCCGATTCTCCAAACTACTCAAAATTCCCGCTACCGGTTCTCCGAACTGCTCAAAATTTCCACTACTGGTTCTCCAGAACCTGTCAGAACCTTCTGGATTTCACTCCTGTGGAGAAGTAATATTATCAAAATGAACCACCACTGGATAATTCTCTGTGAGGGAAGAACTGTCTGTGATAAATGAAGGGATAGCTCAATGAATTTCTACTAAAATATTAAATATTCCTCAAGCTCCTTTAAACCACTCTGAAAGAGCTCTTTTCCATTTGTAGCCTGAAGCTGGATTGAGTGATATTTGTTAGTGAGACCAGAAATAAATGTGATTTGTATCGGGAGAAAAAATGGAACATGCATAGCCATTTAACAATTCTGAACTAAACAGCAATAAAAAACAAGAAACTTTATTTTCATGGATCATCGATGGCTTCCCCATCATCATAACCAACTCTGGTTGGTTACTCGTGATTGTTACTCTGAATGAGTAACAATCACGAAATCAATTAAAAACATAGTTATATATGATGTCCAAAACATATATATTTAGCTTCATGATGCATTTCTAAATTCTTTTTTACATCGTATTATCAGGTGGAGGAAATAAAAATGTTAAAATGTCTCCCATAACTGTATTCTACAAACTGTAACACATGCTCAAGATTTTTTTTTCTGGATAAATATTATATGACTAATCTTCTTGAAGCCGGCATTACTTACTTAATCTCCCACCCGAGAGCAATTCTAAGGAATTGAACTTGGAGGAACAGTTGGCTTCCTTGAAAATGTTCAAGGTTTGGGGCTCCTAAGGTTATTTCTGCAGCTTTCCGGTTCCAATTTATTCATTTTACAAGGAAAGGTTTCATTCACCTGGGAGCAGATTATTCATTCAGAAAAGGTTCAGCAATAGAATGCAGTAGTGTGGACTGCTTTTTGCTGCAAAAAAAAATCCTTTAGTTCAGTTTTATTTTCAACATTGGACTGCTTTCAATTTGGGCTTGCTGAGATTTACCTAAGTAATTTTTTGAGGACAATGCAGGGATTTTTAATAACACACCAAAATAAACACAGCTAAAATCGATGACGAAGATGATTTGGGATTGCTTGTTGAAGCAATTCTCCATATATCTTTAATTTCACATTCCTATACCCCCAACTGATACAGAGTGATCATCCATAAATCGTTATTTGAATCAATTCAGGGCAGTTGAAATTAGACAAAACCACCATTCAACACAGTGTGCTAACTTTGATGTACCTAATCATGCTTTGTTGAATAATCTACAATTGTTGGATTCCTATATTGCACTCATTCACTAATATAACCACCATCATGATGAAAAAGAAGCAATTAAGTTTTGGAGTGCGCAGAGATGGACAAGCTCACAAAAGAAATACAAGAAAAGGAAGAAACATAATACTACATGGTATGGGAGAAATGGTATGAATAGTTAGAGGAGAGGTATAAAAGGCAAGGAAAGAGTAAATGAGGAAGATACAGGAGTTGAAATGTAGTTAACAAACAAGTGGAAATGGAATGGACACAGAATGTATGATTCAAATTGATTGATTTGATTGATTTGATTGATTTGATTGATTTGATTGATTTGATTGATTTATATGCCGCCCTTCTCCGGAGACTCAGGGCGGCTTACAATGCATTAAGCAATAGCTGTCACACTTTTATATATACCTGCTTAGTAGGGCTTTCAGCCCCCCCCAAGTGGTGTTCTTTTTTATACAAAGTCAGCTTATTGCCCTCACAATCCGGGTCCTCATTTTACCTACCTCAGAAGGATGGAAGGCTGAGTCAACCTTGAGCCTGGTGAGATTTGAACTTGCAGTAATTGCAGGTAGCTGGCAGCTAAGCGCTATTTAACAGTGCTTTAGTCCACCAAGGCTTTATGTATATAAACCAATATTAGAATCATATGTTTAAATGGTAAATTGAAGTAAGGGAGAAAAATAGATATGTAAGGAATGTTTACTGATGCGAAAATGTTGAAAAGAAGAAAATTGTAACAAATTCTTTTTTTTTGTTTTAAAAAAACTGTTTAATAAAAAAAATTTAAAAAGTCCTACAAATTTAAAATGTCTAATAAAATTCTCAAAAAGAAAAAAAAAACTTTTCAGGTATTCAGGTTACAAAATCCAGCAAGCAAAAAATATCATCACGGTATGCAAGCTCATCCAGAATTCTCCTATACCCGTGGAAAAGTCAGTCTTTGGTGCCTTACAAAAGGCTGGCATAGTTGGGGCCATCTGATTCCTAATTCACATAGATCAATTTTGTCAACTGGGTTTTCTGGGCATGGCACTCAAGCCACAAAATTCTCCCTGATGATAATGGCCACCTTCTATTCTACCTTTGCCATTCTGCTTTTAGAATTCCGATAGCTGGGGTCAGAACAGATTCTGAAACCAAATGAATTTCAGCTCACCCATCATATTAAGATTTAAGATCATAGAACACGGCTGACGGATGGCTCACTAAAAACTTAAGAGGCAGTGGTGGGTTTCAAATTTTGTACTACCGGTTCTGTGGGTGTGGCTTGGTGGGCGTGGCATGGCTTGGTGGGCATGGCCTAGTGGGCGTGCCAGGGGAAGGATACTGTAAAATCTCCATTTCCACACCACTCCAGGGGAAGGATACTGTAAAATCTTCATTCCCTCCCCAATCCAGTGGAAGGTTACTGCAAAATCCCCATTTCCTCCCGATCAGCTGACACATGGGAGGCAGAGAATAGATGGGGGCGGGGCCAGTCAGAATTTTTACTACCGGTTCTCCGAACTACTCAAAATTTCCACTACCGGTTCTCCAGAACTGGTCAGAACCTGCTGAAACCCACCTCTGCTTAGAGGTGACCCGAAATAAAAGGTTAATTTGGGCTAAAGTTGATACAAATGCAATATTAGACAGTCTTAAAACAGAGAATGCTGTTAATTGGGCTAGAATAGTTCAGTCATCTCTAATCAACTGGCTATCAGTCTCCAAAGCATTCTTTAATCTCTGCAATATGCTGAAGAAACATCTAATAACTAAACCCCCTGCCAAAAGTTGTCAAGCGGGTAGTTCTCCCTGGTTTGATTTTTGAAGAAGAAATTGGAGGCTTGCTCAGAGGAGTCCTACCGCTCATATTAAGACATACTACAATTAATATTTATTTATTTATTTATTTTATTTGGCTTATATGCCGCCCTGTCTCACAATGGACTCAGGGCGGCTCACAACAATAAAACACAAGCCACAATATAAAATAAGACTAAAATCTAAAAAAATTAAAATTAACCCTTAAAACCCCATCATCAGTCCAGGTTGAGGGATTTGAAAAGCCAAGTTTTTAATTCACGTCAGAAGGTGCGAAGGTCAAGCGCTAATCGGAGCTCCAAGGGGAGTTGATTATGAATGTAGGTTACTGGGTTGTGTGAATCAACCAAGCTGATTGTGTGGATTTTAAGTCATGGTGAAGCACGATATAGTTCACCATATGTAGCCTCCACTAAGAGAGAGAGCGGGGGGGGGGAGAGGAGAGAGAGGAGGGAGATAAGGGAAAAGAAGGGAGGGCATCAAATGTCAACATCTCACAAACTTCAAGCCTTCTCAGTTGTTTTTCATTTTTTAACAAAAGGTATAATAGGGCTACCTACCACTTCGAATTTATGTTGAATCATTTTGGCCCAATTACAGACTTTAGAATGTTTCTTTATAATGTTCTTTGCACAATGGACTTTATTCAAACCAGCCTGAAATTAATGTCAACTTATCAAAATAATCCCTTGTGGAGGTGGAAAAAGCATTTCACCATGCTTATCAAAGAAACCAAGACATTCACAGGTCACTAAACATGGGATTCTTTCGTTGTGAAGGATTCCAGGAGTTCGTGTGGAGCACAAAATAAGAATGAATAGCTCCTGAGATGAGTTACAGGTTGCTGAAATATAGTTTGGGGTAACGGTTAAGCTGTTGGCCTAAAAGCCAGGAGACTGTGAGTGCTAGTCCAGCCTTAGACACAAAAGCTATCTGGGTGACTTTGAGGCACTCACTCTCTCTCAGCCCCATTCACCTCACAGGGTTGTTGTGGTGGGGAAAATAGGAGGAGGAAGATGTGTTGGATATGTTCACTGCATTGAGTTACCTATAAATTAATAAAGGTGAAAGAAAAATCAAATAAATAGATACACACATACATACCAGGGGTGTTGTGTCTTCGGCTCCCGAGCCCGGACCTTCGGAGGAAGAACCCTCCGAAAGTGAAGAGGAGGAGGAGGCAAGGCCCCCCTCTCCTGGCCCGTCTGGTTTGGCACCACCCCAGGCCCCAGCTGAAAGCCCTGAGGAGGAAAGCTCCTCTGAGTCAGACGTTAATGAGGAGAGGGAGTGGATTAATCCCAGGTGGCGACGATCAGAGAGACGGGCTCAGCAAAGGAGTGGGTGGGGCCGAGCACGAGGTGATGAGTCACAAAGCCAACGCCCCACAAGGTATAAAAGGAGCTGACCTTACCTTGTTGGCTTTTGTGACGAACAAATTATTAATTTGGCTGCTTGTGTCCTGAAGTACTGCATCAGATAAGTGTTTGCTAACCTTAAGACTGTTTGCTTTTGGACATGCCGGAGAGCCTTATCAGGGACTGGCCGTGGCAACTCAAAATAACAGCTGTCTTTATCTCTCCCGGGCTCGCTGCCAGCTTGTTGTTTATGAATGGTGAATAAACGACTTTCGTACACTTCTGTTTGTGTGTGTGCTTGTCTGGGCTCCTGAAGCAGGGAGGGGACAGAACAAGGGGTGAGTTCTACTTACCTTTACTACTGGTTCACAGCAGGACTGCGTGAGCACACTCACTTTGTTCATGCATGCTCTTCTGTGCAGAAGCGTTTTGATGACGTTGGGATCAGTGGGCGGAGCCTCCCAACAATTTTACTACCTGTTCCATAGAACCGGTGTGAACTGGGGGCAACCCACCACTGATACATACATACATACATACATACATACATACATACATACGAGTGGTGGGTTACCCCTGGTTCGGACTGGTTCTATAGAACTGGTAGTAAAACCGGCAGGAGGCTCCGCCCACTAACCCTGACGACATCAAGAAGCTTCTGCGTATGCACGTGTGTCCCCGTTGTGAACCAGTAGTAAAGGTAAGTAGAACCCACCCCTGATACATACATACATACATACATAACCACAACTGACTCATTCCTTGCAGTACACTATGACATAAATTCTCATTTACTAGCCATTGTGTCTGCTATCCTGAAACATATGACATTAAAATATGCTGGTTTAACCATGGTATGTAATTCCAGTCGATGTGTGTCAGTCTTCAGGAATCCTGGAGGGCCCAAGCAAACTGGTGTACATCCAGTTCAGGAGATACGTTTATTGTCTTTTTTCCCCACAAGGTTGATGTTGCATAGATGACTGCTTCACTTCTAATTGTTTGTGGTGCTATGCTGAATATGTTGGACTAGGAATGAACTAATACCTATCCACCCTCTGCCATGAGAACTGACTAAGTGACCGGCAGAACAGACCCGATGATATTATAGGTCCGCGACTGAGGGAGAGCGAGCGAGCGGCGAATTCAACCACCTCCACAGCTGAGAGCAATTACACTCTCTTTTGCCCCAATGTATCGCATAAGGTGGTTGCTATGGATCAAATGTAGAAGAGGAGGAGAAGCTATGCATGAATACTATGTTGAGATTTTGAATGAAACGCAGGATATCCATCTAAGAAAGAAAGAAAGAAATGCCTCCAGTGAGAACAAGTAATCAGTGGAATGGCTTACTTCTGGAAGTTGTGCATCCTCCATCACTGGAAGTTTTCAAGAAGGTAGCGGGCAGCCATTTGTCTAGAATGGTATAGGGTCTCTTGCTTGAGCAGGGGATTGGACTAGAACACCTATGAGGTCCCCTTCAACCTTATTATTCTATGTTGTAGTGACCTACCGCATCTTAGAGCATCACACCTTACGGCCGTATCAGCACAATGGTACTTGAATGATTCTAGATTATTTTAAAAGCTTCTCTAAGTCTCTAGAGTATTGGGGAAGTAATCTTTATCAGTTCTGTTCCCTTGTTGTGGGATTCCATACCATACAAGGCATGTACAAAAAGAGGAGAAGCTCAAAGAACACAAGGTGGATCCAGAACAAGATGGAGAGATAACATCAAAGACACATTACAACAGTATGAAATAACAGAGAAGGGAGGGAGGGAGGGAGGGAGGGAGGGAGGGAGGGAGGGAAGGGGGAAGGAGGAGTGGAAGGAGGAGGAGGAGGAGGAGGAGGAGGAGGAGGAGGAGAAGGAGAAGGAGAAGGAGAAGAAGAAGAAGAAGAAGAAGAAGAAGAAGAAGAAGAAGAAGAAGAAGAAGAAGAAGAAGAAGAAATAATATTCCTTTAGTCCAATTTACAAACAAAAGAAGAGTAGGGAAAAATGAAATCAAGAAACTCACTGCTAAAATGTAAGCACCGGGACTGTGAATCGTACGGCTGACCTTAATGGGAGAAGAAAAAAATAATTAGTTTTCCACATAAGAGCAAAAGGTTTTGTGCAATTGAGAACACAGAGTGGTTCTGATTTAATAATGTGTGTCAAATAAGTTGCAGGATCCTGACCTTTTCCTGGCATTGCTTGGATCAAAATGCTTTTTTCCTGACTTCAGCATGCCATTAGGCAGGCTTTTCAGGAAACAGGGTTTATTTTTAGCTCCTGCAAAGTTAAAAAAAAAAAAAAGGTGGGGGAGGGAAGAAAGAGAGAAAGAGGGAGAATCAGTTTTAACAATGTTAGTATCTGAAAATAACTGAAAAATGATCCGTCCTCTCTGCTGAACCAAATGAATACAAGAGCTGAAAAACAGCTAAGCAATATGCTAAATATGGGTGTGGAAAGGAGAGAAGAGAGAAATCTCATGGTACCTTCAAGTTTTTCAGTTTTTCAAACCTAAAATTAGAACATAGATTTCTAAATCAGAGTTGCTCAATTGAGGTCCAAGCCATAAGCAACACATCCAAAGCCTTGGGTACAGCCTCATGCTTCAGAAGTTTTTTAAAAAATGTTCAGTTATAATATTTAATTATTTATTTTAAAGGGACATGGTGGCTCAGTGGCTAAGAAGCTGAGCTTGTCGATCAAAAGGTCGGCAGTTCAGCAGTTCGAATCCCTAGTAAGGGGGTGAGCTCCCGTTACTTGTCCCAGCTTCTGCCAACCTAGCAGTTTGAAAGCACGTAAAAAATGCAAGTAGAAAAATAGGGACCACCTTTGGTGGGAAGGTAACAGCATTCCGTGCGCCTTTGGCATTGAGTCATGCCGGCCACATGACCAGCGCTGGCTCTTCGGCTTTGAAATGGAGATGAGCACCGCCCCCTAGAGTCGGGAACGACTAGCACATATGTGTGAGGGGAAACTTTACTTTTATCTTTTAATGTTTAATGGAGTAGGGTGAGAAATCATTTAACTATTTGAGCAATGATCATATGAATTCTAATTCACTTAATTTAATTGGAATCAAATTAAAACAAATGGAATGTATGACCTGTTTCTATCTGTTGTTGTTTTTTAAAAAATCTGGATCTTACCATGCTACTCAAGGTCTAAGGAAGGTTGTCAGCCTAAATTCACACCCCCTGATGATAAAGGATTGAAGGAGTGATCTAAAGAGCATGTCTAGACATGTTGTCTATGTAAGAGAGGTGAGATGGCACTTTGCATTTTATACTCTGCTGTGTACTTTTTAAGTCCTTTGCCCGGTATGTCACCTTCAGCATCTGTTCTTAATATCTCTGAACTAAGGTTGTACATTTAAGACCACCCATGTCAGAGAGAGACTAGTGAGAGGAGAAGAGTCAAGCAGGGGATCAGCCTTGACTCTTCCTTGTCCCCATAGACACAAGGGAACAAGGTTAAGACAACCAAGTAAATATGAGCCAACAAAAGCCAATGCAATCCTAAACTGTATTAACAGAGAGATACAATCAAGATCAAGGGAGATACTAATACCACTCTATAAAGCTTTAGTAAGACCACTAAATACAGCATCCAGTTTTGGATATAAAAAAGATGTTGAGACTCTGGAAAGAGTGCAGAGAAGAGCAACCAAGATGATTAGGGGACTAGAGGCTAAAACATATGAAGAATGGTTGCAGGAACTGGGCATGGTTAGTCTAGTGAAGAGAAGGACGAGGGGAGACATGATAGCAGTCTTCCAATATTTGAGGGGCTGCCACAGAGAGGAGGGTGTCAAGCTATTTTCCAAAGCACCTGAAGGCCAGACAAGGAATAATGGATGGAAACTGAACAAGGAGAGATTCAACCTGGAAATAAGGAGAAACTTTCTGACAGAGAGAACAATCAACCCATGCAACAGAAGTTGCCTTCAAAGTTGTGGGAGCTTCATCACCGGAAGCTTTCGAGAAGAGACTGGACTGCCATCTGTCAGAAATGGTGCAGTCTTCTGCTTGGGTGGGATGTGTGTTGGACTAGATGACCTACAAGATCCCTTCCAACTCTCTTAAACTGTTAAAAGTCCAATCCCCTTCTTGAATACTGTTGAATCTTATCTAGTCTTTCCCAGGGGCAAGCTGCCAGTCTTGCAAAATAGGCAATAGAATAATAACGTAGCTAGTTTAAAACATCCTCAAGTGTGAGTCCGGTTGGCTCTGACAGTCCCTCTCCAATAACGTTATGTCTGTTATGCATATACTTTGTGTGCAAAATATTACATAGATAGCGTACATAATTGCATTGGTGATAATTTACTGCTGCAGGATATATATATATATATTCTGTAATATTTTGCTGCAAGGTTTTCATTCAAAAGTGTAATAAAATGTTCTAGGAGGAAATGTCCCTGCTTCAAGCAAAAGATCTGCAGCCAAGAATACAAAAGAGCCTTGAACATCTACAAGTTACCCATAATGTAGCTCTTTCCAAATCCGGCCAGCCAGAATGATCAGCACTTGAGCAATGAATCCTTCTGCCACTCTGCCTACCCTCATTTCATTTTGTGAACATTGCCAGCAAATCTTATTTGGCAGGATGGAAATGAAAGGTATGCGGGCAAGGCGTCCGTGACTCTCACTGGGAAAGAACTTTGCGTTGTCATAAATGGCTCAAGGGAAGTCTATAGCGGTCCTCGGGAAACGAGTCTTAGACTCCTTACACCTAGCATACTATAGTTGGAAGAAATGGCCATCTGGGCTCAGTTCCAAGTGGGGAGAAAGACACTGGAAACATGGAGACTGCCTGAAAAGATGGTTTAATGGTGGACAGGACCAGGGGTGAAATGCTCCCGGTTCGGACCAGATCACCCCATCTGGTAGCGGTGGCGGGAGGTTGTTTAAATAACCAGTAAAAAAAATCCCCCCCCCCCCCCCCACACACACACACCATGCCCAATTGAGCCACACGATCATCAGAGGCTGGGTTTTTTTTAACTTTTAAAAGCATTTTTTCTACAACCTCTTTGGCTGAAAAAAAATGCTTTTAAAAGTAAAAAAAAAAAGCCTCTGAGGATCGCGCAGCTCAGCTGGGATCGTCAAAGGCTTTTAAAAGCATTTTTCTACAACCTCTTCAGCCGAAAAAATGCTTTTAAAAGAAAAAAAATAAGCCTCTGATGATTGCGCAGCTCAGTTGGGATTGTCAGAGGCTTTTAAAAGCATTTCTTCGGCCAAAAAAATGCTTTTAAAAGTTTTTTTTAAAAGCCTCTGAGGATTGTGCGGCTCAGCTGGGATCGTCAGAGGCTTTTAAAAGCATTTTTCCTACAACCTCTTCGGCCGAAGAGGTTGTATGAAAAATGCTTTTAAAAGTTTTTTTTAAAAATGTTGGCCACGCCCACCCAGTCACATTATTCCACCACCACCAAGCCACGCCCACAGAACCGGTAGTAACAAATTTTAGATTTCACCCCTGGACAGGACCACATGGTTTTGAGGTCCTGGGCAAAAAAGAACGTGTGTGTGTGTGTGAGAGAGAGAGAGAGAGAGAAAGAGAGATTTATACCATCTGTTGGGATTTGAATTTGAGCTTGTATTCTGATTGGTTGTCAGACTCCCATAGGGCCATGCAGGGGTAACTTTGTAGGTTACCTTTTGAGTCCCAGGCTTGGTTGAGCCTTGCTGGGTGATGCAATCTCCCCAGGTGCCATGTGGTGAGTTCTGTTGCTAGAAGGATAGAGGACTAATCTTATCTTTGTTGGATCTTGTGTGTGGGCATTTGCTTATGAATAGACCTAGCCATCTCTTTAGCTCTTAAGTGCTGACATCTGCTGTGGGCTATTGAGAGCGTGGGGGCTATTCAGAGTGAGTCTGCTTCCTGCCTAAAAAACTTGTTTCTCCATTTCTCATCCAGGGAGGTACAATATTCTGCCTTTTTAATATTTTCTAGAATATTTCATTTTTCTAGGAGAGGAGTGGGTGCTAACTTGCTACACTATATAGTAACACACGATACCCTGAAGAGAGGAAAAGAGAAAAATGACATCCCCTGTTTTTCCCTCATTGGTTGCCATTGCTGGATTAACTCTGACTAAGAGATAAATCAGAAAGGCAGTTTAATGTAATGGTTCAAGGGCCAGAATATAATAGAATAGAATTCTTTATTGGCCAAGTGTGATTGGACACACAAGGAATTTGTCTTTGGTACATATGCTCTCAGGGTACATAAAAAGAGAAGATACATTTGTCAAAAATCATAAGATACAACACTTAGTGATAGCCATAGGATACTAATAAGCAATCAAATCATAGTAGGAAACAATAAAAACAGTATAAGTTGTAAAGATACAAGCAACATGGATATAGCCATAAGTGGGAAGAGATAGATACTAGTAAGGATGAGAAGAAGAATAGTAATACAGTCTTAGTAGATAATTTGACAGTGTTGAGGGAATTATTCGTTTAGCAGAGTGATGGCATTCAGGAAAAAACTGTTCTTGTGTCTAGTTGTTCTGGTGTGCAGTGCTCTATAGCATCGTTTTGAGGGTAGGAGTTGAAACAGTTTATATCCAGGATGTGAGGGGTCTGTAAATATTTTCACAGCCCTCTTTTTGACTCGTGCAGGATACAGGTCCTCAATGGAACGCAGGTTGGTAGCCATTGTTTTTCCTGCAGTTCTAATTAACAGATATGAAGAGAGCAAATGGACTAATCCTCCCTTAAATATAGTCTTTCTTTCTCAGGGGAAAACTGCCAATATAAGAAGCTGGCTGTTTAGACTGTTAAGGCTGGGTGACTCTATCTCAGCCCAACCCACCTCACAGAGTTGTTGTCATGGGTATGAGTTGCTGTTCCTCATAGGAGGAGGAAAGAAGAGATATGCTAACTTGAGTTGATCAAATAAAAATGGGAATATAAATCAGATAAATAAGTAAACAGGAGCAAAGAAAACATTCTACTAGAGAGAAATTCCCTGAGGATGGGCACCAGTGCAAGACTGAAAGCTCAGAAGACTAAACCTCTGCTCCCAGGTGACCAGCCCAGATTGGATCCTGCAACATTATCCTGGGACACGTATATTTGCCTTCATTCGAGCAAGGAAAAGCTTTGGTAGAACTTCAATTGCAAGGGAAAGATGAGCTGTGCCTCAGAGCTTTCTCTGGTACAGCCCCCTTAAACTTGGCTCTGAATTGTAAATTGAAATTAACAGAAAGGGGAAATTATTAAAAAAAAAAGTTGGGGATTTATCTGCATATCATGAATCAGGTTGAATTAAAATTAAATATATAGTTTTGGTTACATCCTTTGTTGGCTTGTTTGTTTGTTTGTTTGTCAACAAGTATAAGGAAACAAGTAACAGTACAGACATAGACATAGACATGGACACATGAAAAAAAATTGGCACAAATAAAAGGAAATAAATAAGCAAAACATAGCCATAAACACATTAAAATGAGTACATATAAATGGGGACAATAGGACAGAGAC
>WNWU01000058.1:5846336-5866630 GCA_012654045.1 Ptyas mucosa | reverse complement strand
ACAGAGACGGTAGGCATGCTGGTGTGCTTATGCATGCCCCCTTAGGGACCTCTTAAGAAATATGGAAGGTCCACAGTAGACAGTTTAAAGGTAAAGGGTATTGGGATTAGAGAGACTAACAACAGGATCAGGGAGAGTGTTCCAGATATTTACTACTCTATCGCAGAAGTCATATTTCCTACCATCAAGAGCCTTGGTGGCTCAGCAGACTAAAAGTGCTGTTAAGTACTGTTCAGTAGCACCAGCTGCCTGCAATTATTGCAAGTTCGAATCTCACCAGGCTCAAGGTTGACTCAGCCTTCCATCCTTTCGAGGTAGGTAAAATGAGGACCCGGATTGTGGGGGCAATAAGCTGACTTTGTATAAAAAAAAGAACACCGCTTGGGGGGTAGGCCATGTGTCCCTTCAGCTTGGAAAAAGCGATGGATTTCTGCTATATATTTTCACTTGGGTCCTTCAATTGATTTTTATTTTATTTTATTTTTTTGCTCCCCTTGCCATTCTCCAAATAGGTCTTCTCCAAACTCTGTTCAGTCCAGCTGCAAGCTCAGAAATCTTCATTTCTAAAAAGAGAGAACTTAAAAGAACATGCTTACAAAAAGCTTTCCGAGAATGGCACAACCTTATTAAAGAATAACCCTTCCGAAATGACACTTCAGACATTGATCTTTATTTTGTTTCATGCCCTCTGTAGAAGTATCCATTTTCACCTCAGAGGCAAATCTCCAAAGAAGTGAGACAGATTCTTTATTTGTGGTGGGAGTGTGTTTCTATCCTTGAGCGCCTAATGTATTTTTAAAGAAGGAGACACAAAACAGCTGGAAGGAAGCAGGCTGTTAAAATTTCATCAGTGTGCAAAAGAAACAAGGAAAAAACCCTAAATCAGCAAATCTGAGGATCCTCACATATTTTTCCCTGCTTGACTCTGTGCTTCTGGAACCTGCAATCGGAGGGAATAATTAAGATAAAAAGATTGGCATGGAGAATACGGCAACAGAAATTGATATTGATCCTTCTGCTAATACTGCAATCAACTTTCTCTTGTAAGCAAACCAAGGCTATCATCAGAAAGTATTATGGGCTACCGGAGCTGAAATAAGACAGAATGCCATATATATCTGCTTCAAGTGCAGCTTGTCTAGACATAAGCTGCTTGCCATGCTTTCATGTGCAGTTTGATTTTAAAAAATCATGAAAGCTACTTGCATTCAGAATTATAGAATAACAGAATTGGATAGGAACTTGGAGGTCTTCAAGTCCAATCCTCTGCTCAAATTCTGTACAAATGGTTTTCCTCAAAATCTCCAGGTATGGAGAAGCCACAACTTCCAGAGGCAAGTCATTCCACTTATTAATTGTTCTCACTGTCAGAAAGTTTCTCCTTAATTCTAGACTGGATCTCTCTTTGCTAAGCTTCTATCCAATACTTCTTCCCCAGCCCTCAGGTGCTTAGGAGAATAAGTTGACCCTCTCTTCTCTGTAATAGCCTGTCAAATATTGAAAGACTGCTACATATCACTCCTAGTCATTCTCTTCGTTAGACTAGACATATCCAGTTCAGTGGTGGGTTGCCCCCAGTTCGCACCGGTAGTAAAACTGGTGGGAGGCTCCGCCCACTGACCCTGATGTCATCAAGAGCCTGGTGGCGCAGTGGACTAAAACTGCTGTTTAACTGCTGTTAAAGTAGCATTTAGCTGCCAGCTGCCTGCAATTACTGTGAGTTCAATTCTCACCAGGCTCAAGGTTGACTCAGCCTTCCATCCTTCCGAGGTAGGTAAAATGAGGACCCGGATTGTGGGGGCAATAAGCTAACTTTGTATAAAATAGAACACCGCTTGGGAGGAGGGGGTCAAAAAGCCCTACTAAGCAGGTATATACAAAAGTATGAAGGCTATTGCTTAATGCAATGTAAGCCACCCTGAGTCTCCGGAGAAGGGTGGCATATAAATCAAACTAATCAATCAATCAATCAATCAATCAATCAATCAAAACGCTCATGTGCATGCGCCACCCTGTTGTGAACCAGTAGTAAAGGTAAGTAGAACCCATGTCTGATCCAGTTCTTGCAACCATTCATTGTATGCTCTCATCTCCAATCCCCTAACCATATTTGTTGCTCTTCTCTGCACTCCTTCTAGAATCTCAACATCTTTTTTGTATTGTGGTGACCAGAACAAGTGTGGTCTTACCAGTGCAGCATGAAGTATTAACACGTCACTTGAAGTACAAGTTCACATACCAATTCTGACCTTTGGGTGGACCCACTGGGGTGCTGACTGCCTATACCGATTTTCCATGGAGAATTGATGATAGCCACTATCTCCATTGCCTCACCTCATTTCCTGAAAGTGTCAAAGTATTATTTAAACATATGATCATTAAACACTCTTCAAAGCAGCATGTTAATCTCCTACAATATCTTTGTCTCCAAGAATGTGACTGGGCCCCTCTGGACCCCACAAGGATGTTTAACAATAATGTTAACAATGCATGTGGTTTCAGTCTTGTCCTTTGTTTGCTGATTTGTTGAATTAAAAGGTAAAAGTAAAGGTTCCCCTGCACATGCGTGCTAGTCGTTCCTGACTCTAGAGGGCCGTGCTCATCTCCGTTTCAAAGCCGAAGAGCCAGCGCTGTCTGAAGATGTCTCCGTGATCACGTGGCCAACATGACTAAATGCCAAAGGCGCACGGAACGCTGTTACCTTCCCACCAAAGGTGGTCCCTATTTTTCTACTTGCATTTTTTACGTGCTTTCAAACTGCTAGGTTGGCAGAAGCTGGAACCAGTAACGGGAGCTCACCCCGTTACACGACACTAGGGATTCAAACCGCTGAACTGCCAATCTTTCGATCGACAAGCTCAGCATCTTAGCCACTGAGCCTCTCAAATATCCATTCCTGCTGTCTGGAAGTTTGGTTTCTCTTAAAAAATGAAATGGAAAACCTAGGAATAGTTTTCTAGTTTTGGGCCCATTGTTTCTAAAACAGTCTGATGTGGCCTAAAAACATGCCTCAGGGAAATCAGCTTACACTGAACTTCTTACATTTTTAATTCTGTATCATTTACTGGTGAAAAGAACAACATAAACATTGAAATCGTCCCTATGGCAGCATCAGACCAACACAGAAGCCAAGACCATGGCTCATCAATCCTTAGGAAAGAAATTAGCTTTTTTTCCTCAACCCGAAAATGAAGAAATGAATTCTCTTTGTGAGGATCACAGATCCATCAGTGAGGAACAAGTTGCTGAGAACAAATAATGGAATGATTTGCACACCCCTCTCCCACCCAATCAATCAATTAAAGCTCATGAGGGAAGCGAATTATTTTCTTATTTAACCAAACTAGTTTTTAATGGCAAGCAATAAC
The DNA here is from genome assembly GCA_012654045.1 of Ptyas mucosa. NCBI lineage: Eukaryota > Metazoa > Chordata > Lepidosauria > Squamata > Colubridae > Ptyas > Ptyas mucosa. Next base: position 5,863,262 of record WNWU01000058.1, on the reverse strand, counting down.
ATTTCGTCTGTTTTAAGAACCTTTTCAGTGACACGTTGAAAAGAAAAGAAAATCGGTATAGTCATTAGCCCTTCTTTAGTATCAAGGATTTATTTTCAAGCACTTTGTCCTTTTTCTTGATTATATAAATAGTAATGTAGTCTTTCTATTAAGTAAACAGTAAGGAGGAGGAGGAGGAGGAGGAGGAGGAGGAGGAGGAGGAGGAGGAGGAGGAGGAGGAGGAGGAGGAGGAGGAGGAGGTATCCAAAATTGCCTTTGACTCAAACATTTTATTCCGAGGAAGAGTGACTGATTCTTGGGTGAGAGTTGGCATGAAAGGGCATAACCAAGTGACTGAAATGTATTTCATTGCAAATCACACTTGTGCCATTGAATAGTAATGTTGGTGTTTATTTATTTTGACGCCTGACTCTTCGGCTTTTTTTTAAAATAAAATAATTTTTTATTTATTTCCAGAGATATCTGCTTAATCATGGTGGAAAGCGGGGTTCTGGATATTGGACTCAATGGAACCTGTTTCTCTAATTACCACTGTCAGGCACAAAGACTCAGGACCATTAGTTAGGTTGAAGCACAGAAGATTTATTTAACTTGATATACATGAATCTGGTCAACTAAAGTTTAACAGCTAACCCTAACTCAATTGGCACGAGATAAGGGTCAATGGGGGAGTTGAATTTGAAACACTTGTGGAAATGCAACGACTCTAAGCTGATGACCTGTTTAACTCCACTCTCTAACTCTGCCTAATGTTCTCCTACAACGATGTGGTAATCCTTTCCAAACTCAGCCAAGCTGACTTCTTTATTGTTTCCCACCTATACACAACATCTTACAAGCTAAAGATTCTATGCCATCTATAATAAACTCTGCGAACTATTAGGGAATTATTACGGCCGAGCTATCATCTCCTTCTTTCTCTCACACATGATATCTGGGATGAGTTCCCTCTTATTCCTCCTGAGTTGCACCCCCTCCTGGCCGGGATTCCACCTTTTCATTGCATTCCATCACTATTCTTTTTCTCTTCCACTCTAAGAAAACATTGTGGAAAAGTTGCTTGTGAATAAACCCACACATAGATATCCAGCTTCTCTGATAGAAAAGACAAAGTAAGTGGATTTGGACATGATGTTTAATCAAAGTTGGCTGAATAGGCCACAAATGACTGGGTCCATGCACTCACTAAAACAAAAATAAAAAAGCCACACAAAGGCTTACCATAATGTGCAAAGCAAGCTACAATATTCTCTTTTATAAGGAAACCTGTGACTACATCTAAATACCTCAGTGAGTAATGACACCTAAGCAACATTTGTTAATCTCGTAAGTATCACTAAAGTCTCAAATAAAAATAACACCTTTGGTAAAATATTCATCTTCATTACAGAGTTTGTTTTACCAAAGGTGTTATTTTTATTTCAGACTTTACCGATACGTTCAACATTGGTTAATCATGAGAAGAAAGCCAAGATCAGATCTGGTTAATATTGAGTTGTAAGATCTACAGAAAACTGAAGGGGTTTTAAGACAGACAGACAAATAAATATCCCAGAATACAACTACAGGTAAATCAGTTCTGTTAGTGTTGCCAAGAAAATTCATGGACATTTGCATAAAATCTCCAGAGGAGATTTTATTTAATTGCTACAAAGCTATAGCAATTACTTTTTTCCTTTTTTTATGTTCCACTTTGCGTAATAGTATACTCAATTATCCATGCACATATCACCCCTGCTTATTTCCACAATTAGGGATTTGATTGCATGTTTAGTGTGTTATATACCTCCAATAAAAGCAGAATTTAATAAGGATGGATGCTCAGGGCCTTGGGCCCTGAACTGGTGCAAGGACAATGAATAAAAACTTGCTGCAGCAGATCAAAGGAATTAACAAAATGACTGGATTCCCCAAGCAATTTCCAGCTTCTGGTTTGCAACAGATTAGCTTAGGGTTTTTCTGTTTTTTAAGTCTCAGGTGTTGTATCACAGGTGGGTTTTCAGAAAGGGACACCCTCAAGTGGATTGAAGAAACCTATCTTTATATAAGCTGCCTTTTTTTAAATTTCTTTCTCAGAAATTCACACTCTTTCCTCTTCTCCAGCTCTTGACGGAGAGGAAATCAACCTTCCATCTGTCGGGGCTGCAGTGATCTATACCAAATCAATACTCAGGCTCCTTTAGCATTAATGCACGACCCCCCCCTCCCCTCCCCTCCCTTCCCATCTCATCATTTTGGAAAAGAATAGCTAGCCCTTGTCAAGGAGAGCCACTCTGGCTAATTGGACGCCAGCTCTTAAATGCATCTGAGGCCCAGCAAAGTCAGTTCTAATGGAAGGGCAAAGGCTAATGCATGACTAGATGAGATTCACTCCATCTTTGAAAAGTGGATATGGGGCTGGTTGGGTGGGGAGTTGCTTTTTTTCCCCCTCTCTTTTTTTTTTTTAAAAAAAATCCCTTAATGAGGAGGAAATGGCCTCCAGAAAGCAAATGACATTGCATTAAACGTAAGACACTTCTGCTTTCAAGCTTCTCACTTGACATCTCTCAACATCTGTCTTTGTCCTTTCAGCATCGTCCTTGATGAAGCTCCGGAATAAATGTTCTGATGCTGACTCAGCTTCCCAGCACCCTGACTTTGCCCTGTTCTGCTCTATATCCTATTCCAGCAGACTAAAAACTGAGCTAGTCTGCCAAGGGAACTAGCTCACTAATGAAGATGCTCTGTGATAATAAAAGAGGAAGGAGTCAAACCAAAGTAAGAAGGATGACCTTCCCTAACTTATGTGGACTCGTGTACCAGAGGGAAGATATGGAATGGATGAATAAATGACTGTCTTTACCCTACATCAAGAGTGAAGAAGGAAACTCCCGATTCCTGATTTATGAATGCAGGAAGAAAGGGAAAGAATAATGTGCCTGTTCAGCAAAAAAAAAAAAAAAAATTAGAAAAGGCCAAAGTACTTAAAATGGAAGGTGGTTAGAAAACTATCTATCTCCATGCTAATGAAAAGAAAATGAAATTTTCGGCACCAGCCAATTCAGATTCTGCCAGCAGTAAAGGACACCGTTGGCAAATTGATAAATTTTGCATAGTTGCACATGGCCTTTGATATTTTCAGCTTACTTTATATTATAATCAGTGCTGTTCAGCATGATTGATTCTAAGTTGGCTGATCTTGGAGAGAAATGGGATATTGAAGACTCATCGGGAGAATCTCAGGACTTGTATCTTACTCAGCCATTTTTCTGCTTCAGCAGATTTTCACCTTCTCATCCTTTCAATCTCTCTGAATACACTACTGTTGTCTGCTATTCAGCAAAAGATGGCAAATTGTGAATTCTTGGGTTCATTTTTATGAATGGGGCTATCATTGAAATTAAACCATAGATATCCTGCTGCTTGGTGCTGCTAATGTTCACCTTGAAAGGACCTTGAGAATTCTACAGTGTCAAAAAGTGACAATAGTGGTAATAATACATCACTTTCATAATGGCCATGAAGTTAATTCATGGCAAAGTGGTTAGACGATGAGACCCTAATACACTGGTAGCCTTGCATTGCAATGAATAAGGACATGCATTCAATTTTGCAACTACTACAATTGTTGGCCGAGCAGGGACAAAAATAGCTAGAGAAATTATTGAAGCCTGGGAAATGGACCCCTTGCCAATCAGTAGGAGTACTGTTCTACCACCAGCTTACTAGGTACTTAGTTGCTGAGGGAGCAGTGGCACAAGGAAACAACAATTAATGACTTAACAATCAATCATCAATGCCCCAATTAAGAACTAAAAAGCCCCACACAATGAGGCACCAAATAAATACAACATGTAAAACAGCCCAGTGCACACATTCTCAGTTCCCTGAGAGAGTTTCCTGAGGATGGACTTCTGCAAAAGCCCCAAAGCTTGGGGAAATAAACCTATAACCCTGATTGCTGACTCAGATTGGATCCTGCAACATTATCCTGGGACATGCATATATGCCTTCATTTGGATGAAGATGCTGATTCCATGTTTGTGTCTTGGATCATCCTACATTCTATATTGATTGAGCTTCAGGCAAGAATCATAAATAAGGCAGCCAAATTGGCTTTTTTTTTTTTGGCACACACAAAAAACCTCTCTCTGGCCTCTCACAATTTATACAAGGCTGAGACAGCATCTTTGTGACCTATTGGCCTTTGTTGGCCCTCATTGTCATCCATTAATCTGCTTTTCAGTTCAGCTTTGGGTGCTGAGTGAAAAAGATACTTCTGGGTTTTTTCCCCTTTAAATTCCTGTCTCTTGGGTAACAGGAGAACAATTCAAAAAAAAAAAGAGCTTCCCAAAGAATTAAGGCTATAGAAGCACAAAATGCTATAGCTATCCTTATGTAGGATGTGAGAAAATTCAAAAATAAAATAGTATGTAGGTATATAAGTTAGAAATGCGTATAAGTGAAGATTCAATTTTGCTCAGGCAGGAGGTTGGACTGGATGACCTGCAGAGTCCCTTCCAGCTCTGCTACTCTGTTAAATTTGTTAGACATTATTCTGCTTTAAGATAGTTGGAGAAAAGATATGCTAGAAGCATACCAATATGTAACAATGTTGTGTTAGAATAGATCTTCTTTTGTTTGAGGCCCATTAGAAAGAGGCCCACTCTTTAATGCCAAGGCAATAGAGATAAGGAAGAGCATTCTTGCAAAATATTGTATGGGTAGTTATGGTGAGGTATTGATAAACATGTAATTAGAGAAAGAGATGATGTTGATGCTGATGACACCCAGCTGTACATCTCCACCCCGGACCACCCCAACGATGCCCTTGAAGTGATGTCCCGGTGTCTGGAGGCCGTGCGGATCTGGATGGGGAGGAACAGGCTCAGGCTTAACCCATCCAAGCCGAGTGGCTGTGGTTTCCGACGTCCCGATATAGTCAGCTGATGCCATTGTTGACTATTGGGGATGAATCGCTGGCCCCCATGGAGAGGGCTCGCAACTTGGGCGTCCTCCTGGATTCACGACTGTCTTTAGAAGAGCACTTGACGGCCGTGACTGGGAGGATTTTTCATCAGGTCCGCCTGATTCACCAGTTGCGCCCATTTCTGGATCGGGACTCCTTACACACAGTCACTCATGCCCTTGTCACCTCCCACCTGGACTACTTTAATGCTCTCTACATGGGGCTCCCCTTGGGGAGCACCCGGAGGCTCCAATGGGCGCAGAGTGCGGCCGCGCGGGTGGTTATGGGAGCAACATGGCGCTCCCACGTGACACCCCTCCTGCGCAAGCTGCACTGGCTCCCGGTGGTCTTCCGGGTGTGCTTCAAGGTCTTGATTACCACCTTTAGAGCACTCCATGGCTTAGGACCTGGTTATTTATGGGACCGCCTACTACCACAAACAGCCTCCCACCAGCCGGTATGCTCTCATAGAGAGGGGCTCCTCCGGGTGCTGTCAGCCAAACAATGTCGACTGGCGTCCCCCAGGAGGAGGGCCTTCTCTGTGGGGGCACCTACTATCTGGAACGAGCTGCCCCGGAGATACGGAGGATCCCGGATCTGTGTACTTTCCGCCATGCTGTTAAGACCCTCCTATTCCAGCAAGCCAGCCTGGCCTAATTTTTTCCCCTTTTCTTTCTTTTAAATACCTTTTAAATTTTCTAAAGTGAAATTTTAATTCATTTTAAATTATTGGGTTTTTTAACTGTTGTGGGCTAAATTGTTTAATTTGGTTTTAATTGTGTTTTAACTTTTGTATTGATGTATTTTATCTCGTGCCTGTTCACTGCCCTGAGTCCTTCGGGAGTAGGGCTGTATACAAATCTAATGAAATGAAATGAAATGAAATGTTGTCTCTGAAGGCGTCACAGATTGGTGGTGATCGGTCACTGGACCCGGTGTAGGAGGGGCATGGGGGGGGGCATCGGGATAGGGAACTATAAAATGTAATGCTTTTGAAACTTTAGGTGTGGCTTCCTGGCTCAAACTCCTTGTTGAGATCTGCTGGGAAAACACACTATTTTGCAAAATTGTTTTTATTATTTTCTTTTAATAAAGCCTCTTTGTTTTTCATTGACCCATGCTTGTTGGTTGAATTCATTTCCAACACTTAGTAAGGTGAAATGGCTGAGCAAATACAAACGTACTTTCCATGCTATTTGAAGTTACAACTGCTAAAACATCTTAGGGAGATATTTACACGAGCGAGATTCGAACAGTTTGATACAATGGTCAGATATGGGAGATTCCATTTGATACCCTACAATGAGCATCTCTGCATTTGCATTTAACATTAACATTTACATTTAACACACTACAGTACTTAAATAAAATGGTTCAGTTGAGATCTGCATATGTGGGACTGATTGGGGTAGATTGTAAGGGTGACACCGAAATATAATTTTATGTCATTTTGTTCTATTTTACATATTGAAGTATTAAATTATATTGTATCTTATCCTTTAACTATTGTATTTTACCCTACTCTTATTTTAAATTGTTTGTATAGGATTTTATTGGTGATATGTGTCTGAATCTTGTGCTTTGATACGGCCTATAGGCTAATCAATAAATCTATCTATCTATCTATCTATCTATCTATCTATCTATCTATCTATCTATCATCTTCAGAAAGAATAATGGATGATTTTCAACAGGCACGTGGGACAAACAAATGACAACTTGTATATGATGACATCATACAAATGACTTTGGATGCAATATTAATTCAGAAGATTTTAAAGACCAAAGTACAATTAGACCAGAAGATGTTTCTTTCGGAATTAATGGACAGGCACCTAGAAAAGAGTAGTGGTATGTTGTTTTTGTACACGATAACTACAACATGATCATTATATGCTCAAAATTAAAATGGCTTGACCCTACCTACAATGGAGGAATGGTTGGTGAAGAGGATGGTGCTTCAGAGATGGCTAAATTGATTTATTTGATTAGACAAAAGACAAAATCTACATTTATGGCTGACTGGAAAGCCCTTGTAGACTTTTTGTATGAAAAAAGTACAGTTACAATTTGTGGTTTTGATGATTAGGAAAAAAAATTAGATATAGGAAAAGGTGAACGTTTTGTAGTCATAGAGTAAGAAATAACTTTGTAATCATATTTGCTGGGATGGGAGTACCAGACCATCTTATTTGTCTCTTGAGAAACCTATATGCAGGTCAAGAAGCAACAGTGAGAACTGGACATGGAACCACTGATTGGTTCAAAATTGGAAAAAGAGTCTGGCAAGGCTGTATACTGTCATTCTGCCTATTTAACTTATATGTAGAGCACATCATGAGAAAGGCAGGGCTAGATGAATCAAAAGTTGGAATTAAGATTGCCGGGAGAAATATCAACAACCTCGGATATGCAGATGATACCACTCTAATGGCAGAAAGCGAAAAGGAACTAAAGAGCCTCTTGATGCTCTTGATACTATGAATCAAATACAGGTTGAATAGTGACAGTTGCAAATTAGCAAAGAGGAGCTAAAGAGCCTCTTGATGTGGGTGAAAGAGGAGAGTGCAAAAGTTGGCTTGAAATTCAACATTAAGAAAACTAAGATGATGGCCTCCAGCCCTCTCAATTCCTGGCAAATAGGTGGGGAAGAAATGGAGGTAGTGACAGATTTTATTTTCCTGGGCTTCAAGATCGCTGCAGATGGGAATGGGCACAAAATATTGAGGAACCAATAATGATGGAAACGTGAGAAAAAATATGGGTTAGAAATGTAAAATTTATGCAGAGCCTTGGATAGTACAGTGGTCTAAAGCCCTGTTATTAACATCAGCTGCCTGCAATTATTGCAGGTTCGAATCTCACCAAGGCTCAAGGTTGACTCAGCCTTCCATCCTTTCTACGGTAGGTAAATTGAGGACCCAGTTTGTGGGGGCAATAAGCTGACTTTGTATAAATATACAAAAGTATGAAGGCTATTGCTTAGCGCATTGTAAGCCGCCCTGAGTCTCCGGAGAAGGGCGGCATATAAATCAATTTTTTTTTAAAAAAAAAAGCCCAAAACTTGAGAGAAAATTTTTATAAAATGTTTTATAGATAGCATCTAGATCCCAAAAAGTTAGCTTGTATGTATCCAAGTTTACAATCTAAATGTTGGAGATGTCAGTGTGATGATGCCACGTATTACCATATATGGTGGATATGTAAGAAAATCAAGGCATTTTGGATAAAAATATGGTGGATTATACAAAATATTCTTAAAAAGAAAATAAAGTTTACCCCACAGTTGTTTTTATTGGGTATAATTACAGATTGTACAGTTATAGAGAGTAATTTGATCTTGAATTTAATAACTGCAGCTAGACTTTTGGTGGCATAGTACTGGAAGAAGGAAGATCTACCTACCATTGAAGAATGGACATTAAAAGTAATGAATTTAATGGAGATGGCTAAAATTTCAGCATATTTGAAGGAGCATTCAAATGAGAGATATATATTTGAATGGAGAAGATGGATTGATTATATTCAAAATAAATATGGGACTGAGAAATTTCAAATAGCTTATGAATGAAGAAAAGAAGATATTTAAGGAAATTTCAATATTTAGTTATGTAAAGGGGAGTTAAAAGCAAGAGGGAGATTGGAGGCTATAGATAGTTTGTATATGTTAGCTTATGTTTGTTAAATGCTATACCTTGTATTTTGCTCTAGGAAGTCCGGGGGGGGGGGGGGGGCTGGGTTGGGAGGGGGTAGGAGGGATGGGAAAATTGTTTGTAAAATTTTTAAAACTTTTCAATAAAAAAAAAAAGATCACTGTAGATGGGGACTACAGCCAAGAAATTAAAAGACACTTGCTCCTGGGGAGGAAAGCTATGGCAAATCTAGACAGCATTCTAAAAAGCAGAGACATCACCCTGCCAACAAAAGTGTCTATAGTTAAGGCTATGGTTTCCCGGTTGCAATGTATGGCTGTGAAAGTTGGACCCTAAGAAAGGCTGAGCTCCAAAGAATTGAGGCCTTTGAATGATGGTGATGGAGAAGACTCCTGCGAGTCCCTTGGACTGCAAGGTGATCAAACCGACCAGTCCTAGAGGAAATCAACCTTGACTGCTCTTTAGAAGGCCAGATCCTGAAGAGGACACTCAAATACTGTGGCCAGCTAATGAGAAGGAAGGACTCCCTGGAGAAGAGCCTAATGCTGGGAACGATGGAGGGCAAAAGAAGAAGGGGACGGCAGAGAATGAGGTGGCTGGATGGCGTCACTAAAGCAGTCAGCATGAGCTGAAATGGACTCCAGAGGATGGTAGAGGACAGGAAGGCCTGGAGGAACATTGTCCATGGGGTCACGATGGGTTGGACATCACTTCGTAACTAACAACAACAACAGTCTTCTCTCACACACAAAAAGCTTACAAATCTGGTTTTGGGAAGCTAATTTATTTTTAGAGAAGAACAAGTCAAAGGATGACTTCATTTTTAGTCCACAGACAGTGCCAAGAAAAGTTGTAGGTTACTGTAACCTTATACATACGCCTGCTCTTTGAGAAAGAAGTTGGAAGGAAGCAGAAGGAGGTCCTACACAATCAACTTTGCCAACAACCTCTTCACACTGTAGTGAGAAGACATTTTGAATTTCTCCATTCGAGAAAATGAGCAGATCAGTATTTAATATCAAGGAAGAAAGGAAGGAAGGAAGGAAGGAAGGAAGGAAGGAAGGAAGGAAGGAAGGAAGGAAGGAAGGATAAATAGCCACCTACAACGATTGCCTTCGGATAGATTTGAAGACATCATAGAAACAATGAAAGTAAAATCCATCAGATCAGATGGATGTCAGATTGAGAAACTTAATGTAATTTGTGTAATTTAAATGTAGTCTGGATTCCCAGGAGGCAGGGGCTCCATTCCAGAGGACCAAGAGACAGAAGTTTAGATAGTTTAGTTGGGCAGAAGAGAGTCAACATAGCTCTTCCACACAACTCTGAGAGTATATCTTTAACATAGTTGCTTTAGTCTGCCAAGATTTCTTAATAAGGAAACTGCTTAGAGGGAACTCTGCATGCCTGCCTTGGCTTTGGTGGACCAGAATAAAATGCAATTGAGTGGTTTCTGGCTCTGTATAAAATAGCCATGAAACTATTGTCTTTGCATGTTGTATAAACAAAAGCTATAATAAGGTTTATTTGTTTGAGCGTAGCATGTTATGTGAATTCAGTAATTGCGTTTGTTAACCTTAGGTTTAGGGTTCAGCATTAACCCAGTCATGATGAATAGAGTCCTTCAGCAATTGGCTCTTTGTTTAAGCCTTTCGTTGAATAATTATGTTATTTTGAAGAGAAACTGAGGGGGCTGAGAAAGACAGGGCCAGCTTTTGCCTTATTAAAGAAGTTTAAAGCTGGAACAGGAAAAGCCATATCAGCAGGTTGTACAAATGCCTTTTTAAGCATTTATGGCTACAGTGGCAACAGCAATAGCAAGTTTATTGAGCAAAAGTGAATAAAGAGTGTAAATTTACATTCCTAGATTTGCTCTTCTTTCCAAAGCTGTCGTTGGGTAAAAAAAAAAGACATACCGTATATACTCGTGTATGAGCCGACCCACATATAAGCCGACCCCCCCAATTTTACCCCCCAAAACTGGGAAAACTTGTTATAAGCCGGGGGTGGAAAATGCAGCGGCTACTGGTAAATTTCAAAATAAAAAAAGACTGGTCAAAAGTGCGAGGACCTGTCAGAAATCACTTTTTTCAGCCCTCTGGGTAGTCCTTTTGTGCACATGGACTACTCAGAGGGCTGAAAAAGTAATTTTTGACTGGTCCTCGCACTTGTGACCAGTCCTCAAACTTACGACTGTCCTCACATTTTACATTTTTGCCCTATCTTGTCACCATGGTGAAGAGAAGCAGTTGTGAAATGAGTGACATGGTTTTAAGAATGCTGCACGGGCATTTTGCATGGTGACAAGATAGGACCAAAACGTAAAATGTGAGGACAGTCGTAAGTTCAAGGACTGGTCACAAGTGCGAGGACCAGTCAAAAATAACTTTTTGAGCCCTCTGAGTAGTCCATGTGAATAAAAGGAGAACAAATATGAATAAATAGCAATAATTAGAAACACACATACAAACATACAATGTATTTTCTTTGAATATTGAATATTCCAATTATTTCCATGCAATCCAATTTCTTACAAATCAATTAATTATATTTACCAATAATAATAAACCAAATAATTTCCCCCAATATTCTTCCAAACCACAACTTAACCATTTCTGCTTTCAACACAATATACAATTAATAATATCTCAATTATTACAATTCCCTATTTAAATAGAGCTTTTTTTTCTTTTGTGTTTTAAAATCTTGAACTCCTCTCTTTTGCCATTTGCCATAAATTTCCCATTGTTTACACCAACCTTTTTTGATGAGGAAAAAGAAAAGAAATCTGCCTTAGCAAACAGCAAAGCCAACAAGCTGTTTTAGTTTGCTTTGGGTTTCAGCAGGAGAAAAAAAAATGTGCTCTTTGCAGCAGGCACCTTTTTTAAAAAAATGTGCTCTTTGCAGAAGGCACCTTTTTGCAGCCGGCACCGATCTTCTCATTTGTTTTTTTTTAACCCTGATCAGCTGTAGGGGGGGCCTTTGAAGTCGTGGCAAGAATTTAAAGTGTTTTTTTTCCCTCTAGCCATCAGCTGGAACTCAGGAGGCAGTCCCAATAGATTGGGAGCGGGCAGGGTAAGCAAACCCTGTTCTCCCGCTGTTTCCTAGCTTGCAGGGAAAGTCATTTTTTTCGTGACCCGTGTATAAGCCGAGGGGGCGTTTTTCAGGCTGAAAAACGGGCTGAAAAACTCGGCTTATACACGAGTATATACGGTAGTAATAAATCTGATGTCAATTTTATGGGATCTTTTTTTAGAAATAACTTCATTAAAATTTAAACAAGAAAGATAAAAAGTAACAAATTAATGTTTTGGAATAAAAAGAAAGAAAGACAAAAGTGCAGAAAAAAGGAAAGAAAATATAACTTCCATTTTTCTTTTACAGCAGTTATAAATTCAACTCTTGTTCTATGGTTACAGCATGGCTTCCATTTTTTCTGTAGTCTATTTTTGTCTAATCATCAAAGCCATATATCATGAGTGGCATCCGGCCAGTAAACACTCAGCTCCATTCAGTTGCCCAGACTCCACCCTGCAAGGGATTATGGGGTCATTAAAAGAAGATTATGAAGATGATCAAAGCCACATATCATAAGTTCACTTTGCTTCTGTTTCATGCAAAAAATCTACAAGGGGTCTCCAGACAGCATTAAACGTACTAAATGTCTTTCCTGTGATCCATTTGTCCACCTCAATAAATCCCATTGTCTCCATCATCCATTCCTTATTGTTTGGGGATTCCTTATCCCCCTTATCTCCTTTGTGCATATAATAATCTCACTGCGATTATTATGTACAGTATAAAAACAAAGCTCCATGATTTTCTCCCCAACTGTTTATCAATCAATCCCAGTGGAAGACCCTCTGGTTCCAATTGTATACTTTTCTGGATTAGTGTATATGGTTAAAAACTTTCTCACATGTCCATCCAGCATGATAACATGTCCTCTCTTCTTGTTCACCTTTTCAACATAAACTCAGAGTACCTTTATATACTGTAGACAATTTTTCCAGTGACATATTCCAATGACATAACATTTTATAAAAAAAATTCTGTTGAAGATAGCAATAGCAATAGCACTTAGAGTTATATACTGCTTCACAGTGCTTTACAGCCCTCTCTAAGTAGTTTACAGAGTCGGCCTATTATCCCCAACAATCTGGGTCCTCATTTTACCGACCTCGGAAGGATGGAAGGCTGAGTCAACCTTGAGCCACTGAGATTTGAACTGCCAACCTGCTGGTAGCCGGTGATCAGCAGAAGTAGCCTGCAGTACCGCACTCTAACCACTGCGCCACCGTGGCTCTTTGACAGGTAGCATAGACCTCCCCAGGGTTATTTATGACCTAAGATTCCACCCTCCCTCTGCATGTTAAGCACTTGGCAAGCCTGCATTTACAGCTGTTTGCAGCATCTCATGGTCAAATGTCCACGTTTTACAATGTCCATCTACCCATGATTCAAATTTCTCTCGATTTTAGCCCCATGTACTCCTATGTTTCCAACAGGTGAGTCCAACAAATTATTCACTTCCCACATACAAAGAAACTTGCCCTGTGCCTCACAATTCATACTTAAGTTTTATTTTTCTTGGGATGTCAATAGACCATGTGTTCATTTTCTGTAGAGTATTCTAAACATTAGTGCTACAGGGATGGCTCCATATTTGGCATTCATGCAGGTGGGTGTAAGTTCAAATGCTAAATATACCGTCAGCTGAATTTACCCCCAGTGTTACGCACAATACCAGACCTCCGGACTTTTCGTCGGGCCCTGAAAACGCATTTATTCCACCTAGCCAGGCTGGCTTGATCCCATCCTCTTGGTTTTAATTGAATTTGAATTTGGTTTTAATTGGGTTGTTTTTAAACTGTTGGGCCGAAATTATTTAATGTCTTTTAAATTGTTTTTAAATTTTAAATTGTTATGTTTTACCTCAGCTGTTCACCGCCCTGAGTCCTGCCGGAGAAGGGTGGTATAAAAATTGAATAAATAAATAAATAAATTTGCTTTTCATCTCTAGAGATCAATTCCAGAACTCGACACAAGAAAGCAATGATACATTCAAGGTCCAAGTAGCATCAACAAATATCAGTCATAAGAAGCTTGCTTTTACATTCTTTTGAGGATAAATTATTCACTGCAGATACCTTTCCTTTGTCCATATATTTAGAATTTAGAATAGAATAGAGCTGGAAGGGACCTTGGAGGTCTTCTAGTCCAGCCCCCTGCTCAAGCAGGAGAGCCTATACTATCTCAGATAAATGACTGTCCAGTCTCTTCTTAAAAACCTCTAATATTTATTTATTTATTTATTAGTTCAATTTATATGCCACCTTTCTCCGGAGACTCAAGGCGACTTACAATGCATTTAAAAAAACCATTATCAAAAACATTTAAAAATTAAGACATTAAAACCTATTCACACCATTCATGGCCAGATCTCACAAGATCACAACAGCGAGATCAACAGCCCCAGGCCTGCCAGAAAAGCCAGGTCTTCACCACTTTTCAGAAGGCCAATAGGGTGGGAGTGGTCCGGATCTCAGGGGTTAACTGGTTCCAGGGAGCTGGGGCAGCCACAGAGAAGGCCCACCAGCCAGCATTGTTTAGCTGATGGGACCCGGAGGAGACTAACTCTGTGGGATCTTACCGGTCGCTGGGAGCTATGCGGTAGAAGGCGGTCTCAAAGATAGCCTGGCCCTGAGCCATGTAGGGCTTTAAAGGTAATAACCAACACCTTGAATTGTGCTTGGAGACCAATAGGAAACCAGTGCAGCTCGCTGAGAATTGGTGTGATGTGGGTGCATCTATGAATTTATCTAGTATGCAAATTAATTCCTGAACCTATTAATGGTATCTCACAAGGTCTGTTTGACTTAATTCATCTTATAGGTTTTGATGAGTCAGCAGGTCACTTTAAATAAGTTGCTCATGCCACATTCATTTAGAAAGGGATGAAGGGTGACCTTGTTCAGCATGGCACTGCAATAATATGCATGTGGGTTAGCAATAGCACTTAGACTTATATACCGCTTTACAGCCCTTTCTAAGCAATTTACAGAGTCAGCATATTGACCCCAACAATCTGGGTCCTCATTTTACTGACCTCGGAAAAATGGAAGGCTGAGTCAATCTTGAGCTGGTCAGAATCGAACTCCACACTATGGGCAGAATTAGCCTGCAATACTTCATTCTAATCACTACGTCACCATGGCTTTTCAGATAGCAAAAGGCCAGTGATTTTTTGTTTTAAATATCAAAACTTAGCAGCTTTTCAAACATACAACCCAGATTTGTGGTATCATGCAAATGTCCAAAATGTCCATATTTTAATAAAATATTATATAGTTATAGTATCAAAACTTGGTGGAAGAATAGAAATACTTACACATTAGGCCTGTGAAAATATTAAAATGGTTTGATTCCAATTTCAGAATAGAATTTGGTTCCTAAACAGCAGTTAGTTGCCACTCCATTCTGACTTTCATGGAGCCATAGTGATGACTGGTATTATTATTATTACATGAGGACCACTTGCAGATTTCTGAACCAAAATATGTGCGTGTGCCTGAAAGATCTTCATAGATCCTTTGACAACATTTTCAATTGATAAAGGTGGTCCCAGATATTATAGCATTAACTAGAAATTTAATATGGAGGGATATAGAGTTGAAAGAATTAAGGGAAATATGTGATCCTATAGAAACATATTGGTTTTAAAAGGATATTTTAAAAATTGCTAAGAGGATTCAAAATCCCTTTTTTAAAAAATTGATAGAACTATGGAATAAATGGAGATACTAGTTAATTCCAGGAATTTCTCCTTTAACACCAGTGGTGGGAGTGGAGAAATTCCCTAAGATTGAATTGAAAGAATGGATTAGTAAACTAAAAGAAAATCAGATATATAAATGGGAAGACTGGAAGAACAAGATAAAGAATATAACACAACTAAAGAACGTTTTATCAGATATTAAATTAAATTGGTTGAATTTAATACAATTAGAAAAATGGATAAAAATGGAAGAAAGATTCGAGGAGAAATATAGACAGTTAACAAAATCTGAAATGATTATAAAAGAATGTGAGGTGAATGAAGAATATATAGGTAAAGGAAAATATATAGAAAATTAACTGAATTAGAAGAGGGGGACAAAGGGTTAAAATTAATTTGGGAATCAGATTTAGGAGAAATAAATGATAATGACTGGAAAAATATTTGGAATAGAACAGTATATAAGAATATGTCAGTTAGAGTTAAGGAAAATTGATATAAAGTGATATGAAGGTGGAACCTAGTATGACATAAATTAAATCAAATAGGTGTTAAATATACAAATATTTGTTGGAGGTGCGAGAAAGAGGTTGAACGTATGTATATATGTGGTGGGATTCTGATAGTGCACAAAAATATGGGACATAGTGTTTAGGGAAATTAGGGCACTTTTGAATTGCATTACTATTGCTGGTGGAAAAACAGGATATAAATGAAACAAAAAAGGAATTGATAGTAATTTTGATAATGGCAGCTAGATTAGCAATGGCTAAATATTGGGGACGAAATTGGGATATTCAAAGAAATGAGTGGTATAATGAAATTTGGAGTATGGCAACAAATGATAAATTAAAAACAAATTAAATTTTTAAAAGGGATAATTAAAATAAACAATTATAATGAAATATGGGGCAGTTTATAAAAACAGTATTGGTGGAAGGCAAAGGGAATAAACCTACTCAAAAATATATGTTGTTTCGGAGGTGATAAGGACACAATATTTTTTTTAGTTGTTATAGAAGAAAAAATATAAGGAAAAAATGGACTCGGGGGGCAGCGCTGTAATATTTGTATTTTTTTTCCTTTCTTTGTACTTAGATTTATATATATTATGTTTGTATTATTTGTATTCAAAATTTTAAAAAACGTTAAAAACAAAAAGACAACATTTTCAATTGAGGTGAAAAATGGCCTTTCGTTTGCTAGGCTTGCTAAGATTTCCCCCCTTGTGAACTAAAACTTATGAATTACCAGCCAGACTGTAGGTCATCAGTTTATTCAAAAGCAAACAATAAGTATTTTTTTCTCTCTCTATTGGAGGCTTGAATTATAAACCCAAGAGACCTTCAGGCAGTGATGGAGTAGTAGAAAGGCAAAATAGCAGAACAAGCTAGTTTAAGCAGCTCCGAGGAAGAAAAGAAAAAGGAAGAAAAGAAAAGCTATTATTAAATAAAGGTGATGAGATAACCCACCCTTCCTATTCCCATCTCCTTCCTTCCCCCCTCCCTCCCTCCTTCCCTCCCACTTCCTTCCTTCCTGTTCCCATT
>WNWU01000058.1:5803885-5842950 GCA_012654045.1 Ptyas mucosa | reverse complement strand
GATAGATAGATAGATAGATAGATAGACAGATGACAGATGATTGATAGATGATAGATAGATGTTAGATTAGATAGATAGATAGATAGATAGATAGATAGATAGATAGATAGATAGATAGATAGATAGACAGACAGATAGATAATAGATAGTGGAGGGAGGGGAGAGAGAGTAGATGATAGATAGATGTTAGATTAGATAGATAGAGAGATAGATAGATAGATAGATAGATAGATAGATAGATAGATAGATAGATAATAGATAGTGGAGAGAGGGAGGGGAGAGAGAGTAGATGATAGATAGATGATAGATAGATAGATAGATGATAGATAGATAGATAGATAGATAGATAGATAGATAGATAGATAACAAATAGATGATAGATGATAGATGATAGATAGATGATAGATACAGAAAGACAGACAGACAGACAGATAGAAGGGTGGGTGGAAGGGAGGAGGGGAGAGAGTGTAGATGATAGATAGATAGATAGATAGATAGATAGATAGATAGATAGATAGATAGTGGAGGGAGGGAGGGAGGGAGAGAGGGAGAGAGAGGAGGGGATGATAAATAGGCACATAATGAGTTGCATCCATCTAAAAATGAATGGGCAGTTCTCTGTCTTTCAAATGATCCTGTCAAAGTCTTACTGCCAATATTAACAAAGCCAATTTTTTCTTGCTGACTGATGTTGGTGAATTAATGACCATCTCAGCATTTTCATGCAGCACCTGCCAAGGTCATCATCAGCCGTAATGCAAGGCCTCTTATGGTGGCTGCAAGATCCCTTGCCACTCTTGAGATTATGGATAGGAAGAAATGGGAGAAAGCTACCTGATTTATCGTTTCAAGTAACATGGCCAGCATTCTGACACATACCATACGCAAAAGAGTTCCAAATCTGAGTTAGACGATAAAATTAAATAGGCAGCCTGGGTTTTCGCAGCTGGCTAGATCAGACAAAAATGGAGGTGAGGTAATTTGTGACTCAGCGTGTTGTAAGAAGAAGGATTTCATGTTAAGTCACAACGAGGTTTAACATGGCACACATCTTATAACTGTGCCACAATTGTGTTTGCTCAAGTCAATCATAGCATGAATCCAACCAAAGAATTAAACACCCTTGAGTTGATCTTGATTCTTGAAGACTTCATGGATACATCCATACTGTGTTTCCCCGAAAATAAAAACCTGTTTTATATTTTTTGAACCCCAAAATAAACGCTAGGCCTTATTTTTGGGGAGGTCTTATTATTTTGGGGTGCATGGAGCAAGATGGGGCTCCTCTTGCCATCTTACCCAATTTCCAGCTCTGTGTTTAAATATTTTCAGGCTTATTTTCGGGGGGGGAGGCTTATTTTAGCACACGCGCTCAAAAGCCCGATTGGGCTTATTATCAGCGGACGTCTTATGTTCGGGGAAACAGGGTATCATTGTCTTTTTTAATTAAAAGGAAGTGAGTTCCCATTGCCTTCTTACTGGCTGTTTCTGGACTTTCCTATTTTAATTTACAGTCTAGCAATTTTTGCTCCGAGTACCAGGCAGTCCTTCTCCTTAGCACTTTTGATCAGCCAAGGTCAGGCAGGGGTGGCCACTTACTGAAGCTCTGCCAAAAGAAATGCCTCACCTACCTTGACAATGTCTTTTCATTCCCAATATTAAATAATCCTTCAGTCATCATGGTAATTGGTTTCAGTATGAGAAAGGGGAAAGAGAGCATTAATGTTATTGTTTCAGCTGGATCCCCATTGCTCCATCACTATGGAATGGGAGGCAATGAATGGCCCTCCACCATCTCCAAAAGGAAAGAGGGCATCGTGAACAAACCTTGGTGACCGTTTGCCCAACGTATCGACTGAACCCAGAAAATGAGTTACTTCAGCAATTTGGTTAAGTGTATTGCCTGGACATCTTAAATGAAACTATTTGGTACAAGCCACACCGAGGTCAGGGGCATCAGGACACCATTACTCAACTGCCAAAAATTACATCAAATCAACTAGTGTGAATTACATTTGCATGAAGACATCGTGATGCACGTGACCTCCCTGTGGAGCTACCTATAGGACAGTGGTCAGCAACCTGTGGCTCTGGAGCCATATGTAGCTCTTTCATCCCTCTGCTGCGGCTCTCTGTCACTGGTCGGTGCCACAATTTGGAAAGGAGCTTCCGGTTAAGGGAAGGAAAGCATGGCATTCCAGAAAAAGACTCTATGGCAAGGGGCAGGTTTTCTGGTCAGCTCCACAATTGATAGGGTTTTTGGTTAGGACAAGTAGAGGAAAAAGGACACCACTAGGAGGAGACTCTATGGTGAGGGAACCGGACTTCCGGTCAGCTTCAGAATTGAATGGGGGGAGGGGGTTCCAGTTAAGACCTTTGTGGCTCTTTAAGGATTTAAGGTTGCCGACCCCTGCTATAGGAGATGAGCAGGCTAAGCCTGAGGGTGGAATTAAATGCCTCATCAGTTTAGAATCATTGCACAACAAGAAGAGACCCAAGTCCAGCCTCCTGTGAATTCCGCTGACTTTTTTCTATTTTACTTTGACTTGACCATTAGAAGACCAGATTCTTGTGTCTAGGTGGTTGAATAAACTCTTAATACTTTGAACTCAACTCCTGTTCCCGATTTATTGCACCTGACAGCAGCCCTGTTTTCCAACGAAAACTCCATGCATGTACTTGCATGCAACATTTCAACTCAAGTATGAAAGGATAAACTTGTGTTCTGGAATCACAATATCATCCTTTTGGCATCGTGGTGCCTAGTAATGGACAGCTCTGTTGCAGGAGCCTTTATTTTTAACTCTGAAATAATTTTATGACAGTGATATGGCAGGCGCCACTGTTTCTCCTTCATGCTTATTCACTTTCCCTAGCAGCAAATATTCCTGATCTCTTTCTCTCTCTCTCTCTTTTTTTTAATGAGCCATACGGGAGAAAATACATTCAGTCTTTCACTCAGATTCCATTGAAATGTGGGAAAGTTACGGAGAGATAACTGTGTAGTAAATTAGAAGTTGCCCAAATGGCTACTTCATGTAGGGCATCATTAGCGGAATCCCCCATCAAAATTGTGTTCAATTGCTTTCCCCCTTTAGAATGGATGGGAAATGCAGACAGTTCTATCAATCTGAGTAAAAAAAAAAAGTGAGAAGAACACCCTGATGCATTTTTTCTGTGCATCAAAGATGACTTTATTCTTCTTCTTTTTCATAGTAGGACTAGCTTGGAGCATGAGAAAGAAGCGGAAAACTGTCCTGAACCAAGCAATGAATTTGCAAACTTCTCTCTCCCTCTCCCTCTCTTTCTCCCTCTCTCTCTTTTCCCCCCATTTCCCTCTCTTCTTCTCTCTCTCCCCCCTCTCTCTCTCTTTCCCATTTCCCTCCCTCTCCCTCCCTCTCTTTCTCCCTTTCTCCCCCTCTCTCTTTCTCCCATTTCCCTCCCTCCCTCTCTCTTTTCCTCTCTCTTTCCCCCCATTTCCCTCTCACTCTCTCTCTCTCCAATACTATTTCCTTCTCTTTCCTTCCCTTCCCCCCTTATTAAATTGGGCAGTTTTTTGCTAAACACTATATATTGTTGCATATCTTCACCACCAGAGGACACTTTAGACACATCTTTGCAAGGACGAGAATTATTTTCTGTTCAGCTCCTTCAGTTTTTGGTACCAACCAGTAGTTTAATCTGCTCTGACATAGTCGATTTCAGATCATTTCAGATGCATGCTGTCCCACAATCTTGATTACTCCCTTTTTTTTCATTTTGCAAGTGGAAATGCAAAACCTGCAAATGCAAAGCAAGCACACTTGGGGGGAGGGGGGGAGAGCAAGCTTAGAAAGCGCCTTAAAACTAGATTTCTGCATCAAAGGAAAGCATCATAATCAAATTGATTAGGTGAATCCAATCTTGGCAATGGTCCAAGGGTTATATTAATAACCCTAATATATCTCTGAGGTACGATAAGGACATTTTGCACTTTAGAACAAAACAAGAGGTCAAATTTACCGTAAACAGTTGTAAAGATAAAAAAGGAAAACCATGTTTTGGGGAATAGCTGGTTTCAAATATAATAGGTTAGAGATAAGAAAGCATACGGAGAGGGAGATATTTTCTACTGACCGATGTCTGAGCTGAATTTGAATTTCCTGTTCCAAATTTCACTTACTTGAAGTAGCAACCAACTTCAAAAGACTTACAAGAACCTGGCTGCAAGAATCCCAATGTCCACGAGTTGTCAGCCAATAGCGTAGGGTTTGGTCACTATAGTTTCACCACCATCAGCAGTCTAGATGTGATGATCTTAAGCTTCAGATAACCCACCCAATCTTCATGCTATTGGCCTACATCAACTTAACACAAGCTTCTGGTTTATACAATGTCAGATTGCTTGCCCATCGGTTTCAACACTACCTCCACCAAGAGTTAAGGAATTTCAAAGCAAGTCCCTCACACTATTCAATAAATGAAAATGGACATATGGGGATTGAACCTGGATCGTTCTACTTATAGAGCAACTTTTACTGCTTAACTGAGTCCCCCTTCCCCTGCCAGCTTCTCCAACGTTAGGCTCGCCAATGTATTAGATTATGTCTATCACTATTCCAAGCCAGCAAATATGATTGACAGGATACCAACAGATAATAAGGGCTCTGCTGTAACAAGTTAGGAGGTCCTATGGTATAAGTCAGGGGTCAGCAACCTACAGCTCTGGAGCCGCATGTGGCTCTTTCACCCCTCTGCTGCGGCTCCCTGTCACTCAAAATTTGTGTCAATATGCCAATGTGTGACACCCACTGGCATGTGATTTATTGAGCTTTTCAACCCCCGGTAGGCCAACCATGGATAAATAAAAAAAAAATGTTTCAGAAGAAAATAGAAGATTTAATTCAACTACATATGCTAGTTTTGTGGCCACTCAAGAAATAGTCAGGCACAGGGAGGATTTTGTGGCTCCCGGTGTTTTCTTTTCTGTGGGAAATGGGTCCAAATGGCTCTTTGAGTGTTTAAGATTGCAGACCCCTGGCATAGGTTCTCCTGCTTGAGCAGGGGGCTGGACTAGAAGACCTCCAAGGTCCCTTCCAGCTCTATTCTGATTGATCAAAGGACTTTATGTTGGGGAAAGTTTTTCTAAACTATAGTTCTGCTTCCCTGTAGCATCGACTTGTACAATATTTGCCCAAAATATATTTTTCATTCTTTTTTTTTCATATTTTTTTATGTTAAATATATATCGGATATTTCAGTTTTTCTTCAGGAGCTCAAGGCAGATATTTGTTGAGTTTCCATCATTGGGGATACCTGCACCAGAATCTCCCCAGTGTCTTCAACGTCTTCACAATTACATGGCTGCACACGAAGACCTGCTCAGA
Organism: Ptyas mucosa; assembly: GCA_012654045.1. Lineage (NCBI taxonomy): Eukaryota > Metazoa > Chordata > Lepidosauria > Squamata > Colubridae > Ptyas > Ptyas mucosa. The sequence goes on along the minus strand of WNWU01000058.1, from coordinate 5,837,584 downwards.
TAAATAGTAGAAGTAAAAAAATATATATTCTAGTCCAAAATCAGTCAACATAGTAACAACTGCACAAGATCATCCACAAATCAGAGGCTACAACATCGATGCTAGGACTGTGCAGACATCAATGGAGGAATTCAATTCAACATGGGCTTTGATGGAATCATCTGATTGAAGCAAGCTAATGAAATGAGCAGGAACCTTTTGAAGACCAAAATGAATTGCATGACTTGAAAGCTCTTTGGAAATTAGATTTTATTTCTTTTCTGCTGTTTGTGGTATTCTTATGATAGGCTAATGGGGGTTAGGGGGCATAAAATTTGGATCACTTAGTATTTTATGTACCCACAGGTCTCAGGAGACAAAATCAGTTTTGATCCTATTCAAATCGTTTAAACTTGGTCAAATGAACCATTTCATTGTCTAAAAAGTTTGGGGTTCGATATTCACCTACCCTATCTTAAAACCTCTATAATTAGGGTAGATATGCAAAGATGCTTTTTTTTCCAAGAGGCAACTGGACTTTCTGGAAGGACTTTCTCCAGAAAGTCCAGTTGCCTCTTGGGAAAAAAAAGCACCTTTGGGACAACCATGACCTGGATGACTGAGAACCTCCATAGATAGATCTACAAGTTTAATTATTTTGTCTGTATTCTTTAAACAGAAAAGGATACCAAATTTAGGATCTCAGTATTGGTGACTATCGACTTCCAGAAGAAGAAATGGCAGAAAACATCTCCACAAAAAGTGGAACTGACAATCAAAGAGCTGGCAAGTAGACTAGCTATTTGATGATTCCTCTCTGGACAAGGAGAGAGTTTGAGATCACCCACAAGTGCTCCAGACAGTTGTTCCTTGTGTGGAGACTACAAGACAGCAGTCTCCAATGGGTTTAGAGATCTGGGATACAAGGGAATAGCTCTCTTGCTGAAAGGACATTAAGTTTGCATACTTCCTTTTCTAATCACTTCCAGAAATTGCTTGTTAGCTGCATTTCCTCTATTAAAAACCTCTGTATCGACAAATTTGATAACACTGGGTGAACCTCCTTCAGTTCTTAATGAAATTTAGTCTTAACTACAAAAACCTTATTAAAAAGTTGGGAGGAATAAACAGTTAAACCTTTGATGTTAGAAAGTTAAACATGGACTAAGGGTCCAGATAAACATAATAAGACAAAGCTTTAAAACTGGATAGTAGAAGGAAGTAAAGATTACAAGGAGAAGAACACATAATTTCAAGTTACAATTACAGAGCAAAGCAAAATCTTCTAATGCTGAATATAATTAAGGATATTTTTGAATAATGAATTCAGAAGTTAATTTTAAAAGTGTCAACGGTGACATCTGTCTTGATGGAGAGACTGTATAAAAGACGTTATTGGAAGAGGAGCAAGTTTTATCTGACAAGATCAAGATTGAGTTGAAAGTGAATTTACAAAGGACAGGCTACAAGAATAACATGGAAAAAGATGTTACATTGAATATACAAAAGAAATCGACTGACGACTTCATGATTAAAAGGAATGTCTATGGCGATTCTCAGTCATCCAGGTCATGATTGCCTCAAGGGTGCTTTTTCAAAAGGCAATTGGACTATGTTTTTTCCATTGAAGATGTTTCTCTTCTCATCCAAGAAGCTTCATCAGTTCTGATTGGATGGTTGGGTTGCCAGTTGCCTTTTGAAAAAGCAACTTTGAGAATTAAAGGGGATATATGAACAATAAACCAAGAGAGTGACGTAGATAATTTTCTTATATTGAATTTACAAAAGGGACTTGTTAAAGTTATGAAGAATCTTGTGAGAAGGAACCAAGAGGAAATGTTCTGCAACTTTATTTGATTGGACTAAAGGCTAACCTTTAATAGTCTTTTGTTGACATCAAGGCTGAAATGATTATTTTATAGAATTGTTTATAGGTTAGAGATAGATTATGGGAAGAAGAGATCTGCTGTATTTAAGAACAGGTGATAAAGATAGGATGTAAATAAATAAATAAACAAACAAACAAACAAACAAACAAATAGTTACTATAATTATTTACTTTTGCTGAATGTGAGAAATCACTTCTATATATTTCTTTTGCTCTCTTTATTTTTTTACTTTTCTTTCTTGCTCTCGCTCTCTTTTCCTTCCTTTCCTGCATCTTCTATTTTATCTTTATATTCTTACACCTTTTAAAATTTGTATTAATTTTTACTGTTGTAGTTATAATCTTCAATCTTTATTTACTATTTATTTAGCTCCACTTTTTTCAACTTGACGGTCTCTGGGTCTGTTACTGTACATCGTCTGCAAAACCAGTCAAACAAATTAATTAAGAAAACAGCCACAATCACGATCTAAACCACTTTTTTTATATATAATTATAATGTGCTTCTTTCTTGGTGGGGTCTGTTGAATGTACTGCAATGACTGATGCAATATTATTATACTCGACAGCATCAGAGTGGAGAAATTTATTTTCAAATATTAAAGTAGCATGTCACTACATATGTGTATCACAATTTGACTGCACAAAAGAGCTTTTGATTTTCAAAATAATGGCCCTACAATCATGGGTCATTATCCCTTCTTTGATTTTTATATGATCAAATAATTGAGGTGGACCCTGAGCACATAAATACATAATCCTGCCAATATTCTAAACTTGACATGGGAAATGACTGCAGAGAGAAATGTTACGATCCCTTCCATAGCAAGTCTTGGGGTAGCATGAAGGAATTGAAGAAACAACTCAATTGAATGAATATTGGAAACAATTATGTAGAAGTTAGAGTTGACTAATTCAAAAGATGAGGGGAATTTTGAAATGTCACCTTTTTTGTGTGGACTTACCCAAGTTCTCAAAGAAATCTGTGTATGATCCTTAATGCCTTTGTACACAAAATTCTACACTTCGGGAGTTTTGAAAATGCATCCAACGAAAAATAGTTTATTTTTAAGGGAAAATGTGCACAAAAGAAGCATATTTTAGGAGAATTTTCCCCTTGTCATTGTGCAATGAAAAGTGACCATATTACCTGGAGAAACATTGGAATTGTATTCTAATACATCCAGAAGTTGAGGAAAGTTGTTAAAAGAAAATGGGAAAATGAAACCAAGATGGCTTCTTCTGGATCAATAGATTGGATCCATTTTAACAGCTCAGTCCTATACATCTCAAGTAGATCCTTCTGAGTTAAGTGAGTTTTATTTTTGAGATGTGAGTCTGCAGAATTATTCATGGTTAAAATAGCTCCGTAGAAATCAATGCATCTTGATCATGATTAACTTTCATCTTACTAAGTTCAGCAGCCTTCCTTTAAATAATATTTTATTAAACACAGTTGAAGTAATAGTCAACTATAAAATATTCTCAATCTTCAAGAGGAATTTTCTGCAAACCTGCATAGTTTTTTAAAGTCCCATTGTAGTCAATGGAATATCTGCAGCTCGACTATATGCAGAAGGAGAGAGAGATGAGATGAGATGAAACAGAATGGAGAAGAAAGTTAAAAGATATGTGAACACTGACTACCAATTTATTTACTACTAATTTATTTTAATCTATACATCACCTTCATTGAAATGTAAGAACCAGAAATATTTGCCCATTCAGTTGCCAGAATTCTTGAGAATTAAATCCTTGGAAATGACTGTCTGGTTATTATTAATTTTTTTTTCCATTGAAACAGTTCAATTGCACACACACATTCCCCTTTACTAATAAATCATAATTCACTTACTTGGAAGCAGCTTTATTGCTTTCCGTAACATCACTCTAAAGAAGGAAGAATAGAAACAGCAGGCAGTGATATTTTCAAATAATGTGGTTTTTTTTTTTAAAAGGAGAGATGGAATCCCAGAATATTTGCATTGAAATCATTAGACAAGAAAAGGCTTCAGGTATTAATTAAATAAAATTGTGTTAGATAAGCATTATTTAATGAATAAGCTGGATAGATGCTGAGGAATACAGACCTCACACTAATTAATGAAAAAAGAAAATCTTACAATATTGCTTTTCATAATCTACTATTAAGGTTCCACTCTCTTTTGCTATACAATGCTGTTTCTTCTGCATTTTTAGACTAACTACTGTCCAGAATAACAATCCATTGTTCAAAATCATGGCATTCTTTAATTACCTAAAACAACTTAGACCTAATCATAAAACTAATTGCAACATTTTTTTAAAAAAAAAGTGCATTTATCTACCAGTAAACCAAAAATATTATGCTTTATATCACTTTGAACTAATATTATAAGCTCAGGAAGCCTAACATCCACACTCACAGGGTGGGGGGTGTTATTAATATGAAAATTACATCTAATTCTGAATATTCTAGCAAGTAAATATCTGGTATTATTGTTGCCTTAAATGAGATTTGATGATGAATGGTGATTTTAATAAGAACTTTGCCTTAATAAAAATTCATACCCATACATTTTTATTTAGTGGAATTTAATGCTATAATAAACTTATAGCACCTATCCTATCCCAAAGAATGTGTGCTTACACCAGGGTAAATAGCACCAGTTTTAATGGGATGGGATAGTAAGCTGAGGCAGCATTAATGCTTGATCTTCTGTGCCGTGCAAAGCAGAAACAGAAATAGAAAGAGAGAAAGGCAAGTTAAAGAGTTAGGTTTTCCCACTTGGTGCTAGAACAAGACATCCTTCTGCCTAGAGCAAAATTCAAATTATCAGAGGCAGTTCTTTGCTTTACACATTTAGGTTAACACTTTGAGAAATCTTGCTACATCTCCCTGGCATTCAAATTTTTGTCTTTGATCGCTCGTCCTCCCTCCCTGAGTAACCTTTAGGGAGGTGGTTTTCCCCTGCTGCATGGCAGGAGGAACCAATGCATTGCAAAAGAAGCTGGAAAAGATGATGAGCCTTGAATGAATGCGAAAGGCTGGATGCTTTTTTAAAATAATTTCTTCTGTTCACACACAGTCCAGGAGGTTAAACCAGAAGTCTAAACATGCAGAGGTATCATCTCAGAAAACCTCCCAGTGTCTCCTGCCCCAGTTTTCCTTTTACAAAGACTGCAGTGCTGCAGTTCCATGGCAGCACCATATTTATGAGCCCACAATGGTCTGATGTCTTTGCCCAGAGCTTTCAAAGTTGTCTCTTGCTCTTCCAACCCTGGATAGGGTGAAGAATGACACTATAAAATAAAAAAATCAATCTTTTATTGCTTTGCATCAAAGTAAAAGTGGTGGGGACAATTAGCAAAGTTCACAATCATATAGCAAATTTATTGGCTCTATTAAACCCAGAACAGAAGGGTTTTTTTGGGGAGGAGCTGCATTCTGTTGTACATTTAGTTGGGAGTGGGACTTCTTGTATGCAGTAGAACTTACTTCATAATAAAAAAAATACCTGAATCATTTCAACATGTGAAATTGTTTTCTCCTTTGAGCCTTTTGGATGTTAACAAAACCTTTTAATTTGTTTCAAGATGGTGATAATCTACTTCCCGGAGATATAGCTTATGTTTAGATTGTCACTCCATTTTTAAAAAAAAAAAACACCTCTGGAGAATGATTTCATCGAATGCAAAGAAATGACTCTGAAAAAACTGAGTGCTGATTTTTGCCTAACCTACTACCATTTGCAAGTGCTGCAGACAACTTCTGCAGGGAAAAAAAAATAAAAACCCTACTTAAATTTAGTGGAACTTACTATCAGAGGGAGCATGGATAAAATTTCCAACCCAAATGGGGGAAGATGTTTGTATATGACTAAGAAATGTGGACAGGTGATTGATGCATAGATGGCATTCATGGAACAGGTGGGGACAGATATAAAAAATGATTCAGCATTTTTCCCCCAAGTATTATTATCCTGTCAAATGTGCAACCTGCTGTGCTGAATTACTCCCTTCTTTCTCCTCCTTAAGCCACCGTGGTTTCCCTGAGTGGTTTGTGTTATCATAAAGCAGCCACTCCTTTTGAATTCCCCTCCCCCAACGTACAGAACGCTTGACTTTTCAATGTCAAGTCCTTGAGAAACAACACCTTTAACTGTCAAGGATTTCTTTTAAAGCTTTTCTTTTAAAAAATCTATTATGGGGTTCAGGGGGGGGCGGGAATCTTAACTGGGACTCAAAAGGTTCCCGTCTCCTGCTATCTCTGAAGCGCTGCATTGCAGATGGAAAAGTAACTCCAGTCCTGCAGATACTCGCAGACACCCGGCAAGACTCTCTCTTTTGCTCGGACCTCCTGTCCAGAGGCCTTTTCACACGCCTTTTCACACGCACCTAAGACACGCGAAGTACTCTTCCACTTTCTGCTTTTCCGCCTTTCTTCTCGCGGAGCTGGCCTTGGTGCTGAAACCGCCATGGCTGCCCCAAAGCGACACCCACACGCGCCTTACCTGAACTCGTCCGAGCCAGACCCTTTCCCCAAAACCTATGCACCAGAGGCCTGCTTGTCGGGATGTTCTCCCAGGGAGGAGGTTCAGCCGCAGCGAGTCGCCCATCCCGCCACCGCCCTCTCCATCCCGCCACCTCCAGAGCTTTGGGAGGAGGGGAAGCCAGCGATCTGGGCCGGCTGCTCCATAGAGCTCCGCTGCAGCTGCGGCGCCTACGGGAAAGCGAGAGGGGAGGGGAGAAGGCGAAAGGCCGAGGAAGAATCAAGAAAAAGCGTTTTTTTAAAAAAATAAAATTAACCAAGGGGAATCCATGGGGATAATAATAATAGTGATAAAAGCAACGGGAAGAGGGGCGAAAGAGGAAGACTTGGGTTATGAATGCATACTGGGTACCATAAAGCATAAAGCCACGAAACTTTGGAAGGAAGCTGACTTCGTATTGCAACTGGGCCATTAAAGCTTTAAGAGAGGAGAGAGGAAATACAGGCCGAAGTGGAGCGGGTGGGGGGAGTAGGGGGTGGAAATAAGAAAGAGGCTTATCTGAATGGGGCAGACATGGATATCTGGAACTGGGCTGAAATTCTTGGCCGGGGAGAAAGCGAGAGGGGAAAGGGTGTGGCTTGGCCGCGAAGGGTGGGACTTCGAGGCCCTTGGCCACGCCTCCCCGGCACGCGCGATACCGGCCAGCCCGCCCCCTTCGGAGACAATGTGCGGCTCCGATATAAAAGGCGCCGCTTTCCAGAGTCGTCCGCTGCCGGGAAACCCGCCCAAAGGCGCCTCTCCTAAGTCTTCCAAGATGAGCTACACGCTGGAGCCGCTGAGCAACCCGTCTTACCGGCGGATGGCCGAGAGCCGGACCACCTTCAGCCGGGCCAGCGGGTCGCCGTCGAGCGGCTTCCGTTCTCAGTCCTGGTCCCGGAGCTCGCCCAGCCAGGCCTCGTCGACTTATAAGCGCAATGTGGGGCCAGGGCGGACATCCTACGGCTCGACGGTGCTGAGCTCCACCGAGAGCCTCGAGCTGAGCCAGTCGTCGCTCTTCAACGGAGGCGGCGCCGGCGGCGCCGGCGGGACGGTGGAGCTGAAGTTGGCCCGCTCCAACGAGAAGGAGCAGCTGCAGGGGCTGAACGACCGCTTCGCCGGCTACATCGAGAAGGTGCACTCGCTGGAGCAGCAGAATAAGGAGCTGGAGGCCGAGTTGGCCGCCCTGCGGCAGAAGCAGGTGGGCCGCTCGCAACTGGGCGTCGCCCTGGAGCACGAGCTGCGCGAGCTCCGCGTTGCCCTGGAGCAGGTCAACCACGAGAAGGCGGCGCTGCAGCTCGACTCGGAGCACTTGGAAGAGGACATCCAGCGCCTGAAGGAGCGCTTCGAGGACGAGGCGCGCCTCCACGAGGATGCCGACGCCATCACCCGCGCCCTGCGGAAGGACATGGAGGAGGCGTCCATGGTGAAGGTCGAGCTGGACAAGAAGGTGCAGTCTCTGCTGGACGAGGTGGCCTTCCTGCGCAGCAACCATGAGGAAGAGGTGGGCGATCTGCTGGCCCAGATCCAGGCCTCGCACGTCTCCGTCGAGCGCAAGGACTACCTGAAGACCGACCTCTCGGCCGCCCTCAAGGAGATCCGCTCCCAGCTCGAGTGCCACTCCGACCAGAACATGGTCCAAGCCGAGGAATGGTTCAAGTGCCGCTACTCCAAGCTCACCGAAGCTGCCGAGCAGAACAAGGAAGCCATCCGCTCGGCCAAGGAAGAGATCTCCGAGTACCGGCGGCAGCTCCAGGTCAAGAGCATCGAACTGGAATCCGTCCGCGGCACTAAGGAGTCCTTGGAGCGCCAGCTGAACGACATTGAGGACCGCCACAACCAGGATCTCTCCACTTACCATGTAAGCACGGGGGTTCGGATAGATGATCTCAGGCAGGCGGGGGGGGGGGGGACGACTCTTCCTGGATCGGGTTCTTTGGAGCTTGTAGACCCCGCTGGGGATTGCCACAAGGGGGAGGGGTAAAATGAAGGAGGAGGGGCCTCCTATGCATGGATAAATGAAGATTAGATCAAAGGGGGCGTGGTGGGGTGGGATAGGGAGTGGAACTGGGAAATGACAAAGCAGTAGGTCTCTACACCAACTGGAGGAGAAGAAAGACCATCCTGTCTAAGTTAAACTATGATGATATGAAACTGTGATAATGGACTGATGGACCCATCTCCATGAGAAAGAAGTTAATATGGGGGGGGGGGGGTTTCAGCTTTAACGTTAAGGCTTTGAGGGTGGAACTAGGGCAGGAAGAGGCCCCGCCCCCAAAGTCAAATGGGGATTTTGCCAGCTTTCAGGCATAATGGAACTGGGAGGGGCAGGCAAGGAGTGGGAGGGTAAGCTCTCTCTCCCTCCCTCATTAGCTCAACCATCCCTACTAAATGGGAGAGCCCTTATGACGTCCCAATTGCAAGTCTGAGACTTGGCAGTTTGAGTCAATGTGGAATCCATAAGTAAAAAGCTCCAAGGAAAATCAATTTATAAAATGGGAGTGACCAGACAAAAATTTATATTTAGGGAAATTTGGGACTAGATCACGTGTCACAACACTTCTGTGAAATGCCTCTTGCTTTTCCATTCTTCCTGGCCTCCTTCCAATGTCTTTTTCGGGGGGGGCAGTTTTCACCAATAGGAAGTGTGAGTGTGCCAGCCCAAGAATTGCTGCCAGTGGTGCAGAGAGAGAGGACCTTGCACAGCTTCTTGAGGGATGCCACAAAAGGGAGGGGGGAAATGGAGCAAGGAAGAAGAAGTCATTCTTGTATTATGTAGAACCTCAAGGGATGCTCTTCTTGTAACTGAGAATGGGGCGATTGGAACAGGAAATGGCACTTCAAAACTCATGGCAAAAATAAGGTGCACAAGTCCTTTTTTTAAAAAAAAAAGTCATACTTTTATTTCAGGCCATCCAACAACGCACACATTGAGAAGAATATGCAAGCGATCTCCCGTCCAAATACAATTCATGCTGGATCAGAAGATGCTTGGGGGGAGAAGATTTGGGATAAAAAGAAATGCAATTCTTGGGGTTTTCTCTCTCAAAATGCAGCTGCTTAAAAGGGATTGGTGAACGAAAATTGGTTCTGTACAGAGTTCCAGCAATCCATTTCCAAATACTATTAGCCCAGAGGGAAAAATGTATGGAGAGAAAGCTGTGGAACTGGCTTCAAAGTTAATTCAAGTTCCTATTTCTTTCTAAGGGTTACTAATATTGACCCAAGGCCCACCCTCCACAGGATCAGTTTTAAAAAGGCAAAGTAGGAGAGATTCATTATGCAAAAGGAATAAAATTTAATAATGTTCAGTGGATCGCCTTAATTGCTAATAAGCTTAATCAAGCCTGCCTCTCTAACAGTATCCCAAAAATGGACATTTTTTGTCCATTTGGGGAGAAAAAGAAAAGCACTTGTGAATGGTGTTCTTTTAAGTTGTCAGCACTGATAAATACTTCATGTTTTATGCTTGGGCATCAAATATGATTCTGTGTCGGAGTTGCAAATCATCTGGGTTGTCCTATAAGGTGGGGGTTTTTTTAATAAAAAAAAACATTAACAGTTTTAAAGGAAGGAAGAGTTGAAATAAGCAACAAATCAAGAATGCATTATTCTTGTATTTATTATTTTTTTCTACAGCCCCAAAGCGGCTATAAAATGGGGGGAGGGGGAATAAAAGGATTGGAAGGAACAATTTGCATTGTAAAGCTTTGCTTTAAGCATACCTGCCATAGAAAAACCAACATTTCTAGAGTGGCAGAGTTATCTTCCTTATTGCTTCCCAAAAATCCATCTGCAGGCTGATGACTCAGCAGGAATCTGAAGAGACAGTTGCAAGATCGCTCATTACGACCAGAAAATGACAGTCATTGTGCTGTGCAGTGGGTGTTCTTTTTTGAACAAAAGAGTAACATTTGCTTTTAGAAGGCAATTGCCTGCAATGCAGAAGGGATACCTGCTCAGCCAATCTCTAAGCAGACTCAGTGAAAAAAATCCATGTTGCTATTTTTATTTCAGATCCAGTTAATCATCTCCAGTCAGGCCGTTTGGAAAGCAGACTCTGCAAATCTCAGTGACTTTTCCCTGAATTAACTTTTAGGAAGAAGATAAAAAGAAAATGCAGAAAAGGAAGTCCATCGGTCTTATCCTGTCCAACCCACCTCAAGGTTCTGCAATGCAGAACTTTCTGGCGTCAAAAGTCATAAAGTTGTCTGGCTGGCATCAGAAGGAAGCTTTCTCTTTTTTTAAATTCCTCTTAGGTGACATTGAGCATTACAAAAAGAAATGTAATCTTTTAAACCTAGGATAAACCTCAGTCAGCAAGCAGATCAGATAGGCTCTGTTTCTGGGGATAGTTTAACATCCGGCTTACCGGTATTTTGGAAATTGATGCAGTGTCATCTCCTTGCAGCTGCAAAATTGGTCATTGCAGAAGTGCCTAATAGAAACAGTGACGGAGTGTATACCTGCAATGTCCGATGCAGAGCAAAGGTTTCAACACTTAATAGCACCAGCTTTCTTTATATGCCGAAAATTCATTTTGTAATGCAAACTTAAAAGCCATGTCACGCTCATTGGGGATTTCCCAGGGAAAATCTCTTGCACTGCTGGAATTATCTGAACACCATGAAGAGCCTGGTTGCAGAGATTTCCCAAACTATTTGCCCAAATGTTTTTCTTTTTCTAGTGAAAATCTTATAGACCTGGAAAATCTGTCTTGTGCGTTACGTACCGTATTGTTTGCTTGAGTTCTGAAGACTTAATATTAACCTGTATTAAATTCCTTGGGATTTGATTAGGATATAATTACTACTTCTGCTGCATCATCCAGCTTGCCAAAACTGAACTGCAGACAGCAGAAGGAAAGGTTGCTGGTGATATCCACTCTGCTCAATTATCTTTTCTCGCTGTCATTGAAATGCTATTCCAGAGGATCTTTGGATAAAGATCCTTTTCAGAAGGCTGAACCAACATTGGAAAAAGAGTCACTTCTCACTATTCAGGTCAAAGCCGACTGGTTTTTTTTTTTAAAAAGCATCTTGGCTAACCATTTTAGCTGCAGCACATAAATAATCTTAAGTACTTTGCTGCAGAACGTCAGTTTGGTCTAGTGGTTAAGTCACCCAGCTAGAGACCAAGCAGAAATGGGTGACTTTGGACCAGTTACTCACTCTCAACCCTAGGAGGCAGGCAATGGCAAGTCACTTCCAAAATTTTGCCAACAAAACTTCAGGGACTAAATTAGGCAATTCAGTGCTGACTCAGAGAAGTGTATATACGCAGTACAAATAAGTTACAGGCGTTTTTGTTGTTAGAAAAGATACCGTTTTTTTCAAGATGCTACTTTCCTGCCCAAATGAGATGATTCTAATTCTCAAACCGCCAACATTTATTACCACAAAAATGGCACGATTTATAAAAGAAAACTAAATCCAGATAACCATCAGAATGTTGATATTTTTAAGTTCAGCCTTTTTTTTTTTTTGCCTGAAGCCTTCAACAGACCGCAATTCCCGTCTGCCTTAGCCAGCTTGGCCAACTACGGGACTTGATGGGAATTGTCCTCCAAAGCATTTAGAGAGTGCCAGTTTGGAAAAGAACTTTCAATTTTTAGAAACAGTCCTTAATTTTTTTTTTAAATAAAAGGGATACTCCAGTAAGGATTTTCCCCCTACAAATGAATAATAGCATCCTAGGATTTTCTTCAATCTATTGCTTCTTAACTTTGAGAATCTCAGCTGTTAAAAACACACACACACACACACATTAGTTCTTAAGAGTAATCCTGGTCAAGATTGTGAATTCATTAACCTTTAAATCTATTTTCAATCTGGTTGTTTTTATCTCTGTTTCTAGTTTGTCATCTTCCCCATTTTACCTTCTCCTTCAATTCCCCGTCCCCGTATCCAAGTGTGCCTGAGATTTTTGTACCCATCTTCAAGAACCATCTATGTCTTGGTTGCAGGACACCATCCAACAGCTTGAAAATGAGCTGAGAGGTACCAAGTGGGAGATGGCCCGTCATTTGAGGGAATACCAAGACCTCCTGAATGTCAAGATGGCTCTCGATATCGAAATAGCTGCCTACAGGTATTGAGAACGCAATGCAGATGTAACCAGACAGGCATTTCTATGGCAGACACTTTTAGCTGCAGCACAACTCGAATGCAACAGAGGAGGCACTGTGGCTACTAGCAGGGAGTTTTGCTGGCATTTTAGCACTTTTTGAATTGATACCTGGCCAACTAATCATGATTTTTGCTTCTTAAGTAACTTTGTTTTCTGTGTAAGCTACCCAATTCCTTTGATGGAACATTTCTTGGCTTGAAAGGAGATCAACTGTGATTTTCAATGGACTATGCTTTTGTCCTAAGTGCAATTATTAATTATTTCCTGCTGAAATCAACCAAAATTATATTTGGGTAGCAGCATCATGCTATGGAACTACCATATTAACACAGTCCTTGCTGAAATGAGTAGGACTAGTAGTGGCTGCTGTTTCTTGAAGTTCATTTTTTCCCTTTCTCGTTTTGTTGCTTACAAAACGTAGCTGCTGCAGCCCAGAATGGAAGGTTTTCTTCTTTTAAACACCTTTAGAAACCCCCAAAGAAAAAATTATATTAAACTTTCAAAGAGATTTTTTTTTGTTTTCATTTTTAATTTCACAGTATCATAGCTATCATGTCATTGCTATTGATCTATTATTAGTATTAGGATTATTATTATTAGGATTATTATGATTAGGTTTATTAGGATTATTTGGGATTTTTCCAAAAATCAGATAAGCAAGCTCCAGGAGATTGTTAATCTAGGAGACTATTTGTTAGACCACAAGTTTCCAAACAAATAGTGCAATTCGCCCTTGTTGTCTACATTCAACATTTATATCTCATTACAAATAAAGGATTTTATTTATTTTTTTTTTGTTAGTTGGATGCTGCTACTGGATACAGTATGCCTGTATTTTTTTTAATCCAAGAAGAGATTTTAATTCGATATCAATAAGTCATTATAATAAATATTTAAACTTCCTTGAGTTTAAATGTTTCCAACATAGATCTGTTTTGAAAGCTTTAGAATGTGCTAATGTGCATGTCTGCAAAGGAAATTGCTCTTAAGAAAAATCATTCCTTTCATCTTAAATGATTCAAACTTTTTTGTTCAATGACAAAAGGATTAATTTAGTACATGGAGTACTATTTGCAAACAATAGTTAGAAATTCCAGTGGTCATTTGTGTTGGCATTCAAAGTTGCTAACTAACTGTTCATGAGGAAAATAGCAACAACTGTAGTTATTATTAGTTTACTACAAAAAGGGGAAAAAAACGTGTAAAGGGCACAATTCAGCCATATTTTAAGCATACTGTCACTGATATAAAAAAATGAAAGATTGGTCAGTGGGCCTAATCTGCATTCCAGTTCATGCAACAGCTCTTTAAACCAATGCAAGGTTCTTTAAAAGCTATACAGTACTTCTAAAGTATTTATTACTCCTAAAAGTAGACTCCTCTTTGTATTCGTGAATGATCTCTCAGAAATATACATAATCTGGAAAATGGAGATATAAATTACGCAGATGTAAGATGGTTGTTGTTTCCTCTATATTAATCCTGAGAGGAGGATGTGACTTGGAAGTTAATGACCAATCATATCTCTTCCACTCATATCACCAAAGTGGTTCGGAAAGAGAATATTAAGGAGCGTAAAATGTCACTGCTCTCTTTATTAAAGAGAGAATACTTTAAACCTATTTCGGCTTCTTACAGAGATGTCCATCTGTCTTTGGTTGTATACAAGGAACAGTGGTGGCGCAGTGGTTAGAATGCAGTATTGCAGGCTAATTCTGCTGGCTGCCAAGGCTTCAATTCTCACCGGCTCAAGGTTGACTCAGCCTTCCATCCTTCTGATGTCAGTAAAATACGTTGTTGGGGTCAATGTGCTGACTCTGTAAACCACTTAGAGAGAGCTGTAAAGTGAGCGTGAAGTGGTATATAAATCTAAGTGCTGTTGCTATATGCACACATATGCACGCACAGCTTTGCCTTGAGATATTAGTGATGCCTATTAACAGTTTCCCTCTTATTTCTGTAGGAAACTTCTTGAGGGTGAAGAAACAAGATTCAGTGCCTTTTCTGGAAGCATCACTGGGCCAACATTCACACATAGGCAACCTTCCGTAACAATATCAACCACCAAAATACAGAAATCAAAAGCTGAACCACCAAAATTAAAGGTCCAACACAAGTTCGTAGAAGAAATAATTGAAGAGACCAAAGTAGAGGATGAGAAAACTGAACTGGATGAAGCTCTTGAAGCCATGGCTGAAGAACTGGCTGCAGAAACTCTAGCAGGTGAAGAAAAGGAGGAGGAAGTTCTAGAAGAGGAAATTATAGCAGAGGAAAAGGCTGAAGTTGCAGCTGCAGCCCCAGAAGAGGAAGGGGAAGAAGAAGAAGGGGAAGAAGAAGAAGAAGAAGGGGAAGAAGAAGAGGAAGGTGCAAAATCTGATGAGGCACAAGAAGGATCAGAAAAAGAAGAAGAAAAAAGTGAAAAGGAAGAAGGTGAGGAAGAAGCTGAAGGAGAAGCTGAGGAAGCTGAACCTGAAGTAGCAGAAGAGCCTGAAGGAGATGTAGAAGAAGTCATTGCACCAGAGAAGGTAGAAAAGGTGAAAACATCTCCTCCCAAATCACCCCCCAAATCACCTGTGACAGAAGAAAGTAAAGAAGACGAAGGGGGTGATCAAGAGAGCCAGGCAGCAGAAGAGGAAGAAACGGAAAAAGCAGAATCCCCAGCAAAAATAGCATCTCCTGAAAAACCAAGCACTCCAGACAAAGGATCTCCAGAAAAAGCAGGCAGCCCAGAAAAGGCTGGGACTCCAGAGAAGGCTGGGACTCCAGAGAAAGCAGCCTCCCCAGAAAAGGCTGGGACTCCAGAAAAAGCAGGGACTCCAGAGAAGGCAGCCTCTCCAGAGAAGGCAGCCTCTCCGGTGAAAGCAGGGACTCCAGAAAAAGCAGGGACTCCAGAAAAAGCAGGGACTCCAGAGAAGGCAGCCTCTCCAGAGAAGGCAGGGACTCCAGAGAAGGCAGCCTCTCCAGAGAAGGCTGGGACTCCAGAGAAGGCTGGAACTCCAGAAAAACCAGGTACTCCAGAGAAAGCCTCACCAGAGAAGGCAGGGACTCCAGAGAAGGCTGGAACTCCAGAGAAGGCAGGGACTCCAGAGAAAGCAGCCTCTCCAGAGAAGGCAGGGACTCCAGAGAAAGCAGCCTCTCCAGAGAAGGCAGGGACTCCAGAGAAGGCTGCATCTCCAGAGAAGGCAGGGACTCCAGAGAAGGCTGCATCCCCAGAGAAGGCAGGGACTCCAGAGAAGGCTTCATCTCCAGAGAAAGCAGGGACTCCAGAGAAGGCAGCCTCTCCAGAGAAGGCAGGGACTCCAGAGAAGGCTGCTTCTCCTGAAAAGCCAAGCTCACCAGTGAAAGATGTGGAAGAGGTCATCTCCACCACCAAGGCAACCACCGTTGGTGCAGAAAAAGAATCCAAAGAAAAAGCTTCCAAGGAATCCACTAAAGAAGACATAGCAGTCAACGGGGAGGTTGACGATAAGGGGGAGGAAGAAGACGACTCAAAGCAAGAAGAAGATAAAGGCGTCATCACCAACGGTCTGGATGTGAGCCCCTCTGAGGAGGAGAAGAAGGGGAAGAGTGAAGAGAAAGTCGTGGTGACAAAAAAAGTCGAGAAGTTCACCAGCGAGGACGACGGCACCACCACCTACATCACCAAGTCTGTCACCGTCACCCAGAAGACGGAAGAACACGATGACACTGTGGCAGAGAAACTGGTGTCCACCAAGACGGTGGAGAAGGTGACTTCTTCACACGCCATAGTCAAAGAAATCAAGGAAAACGGTGACTAAAATCAATCATTTCTCCCTTCTCTAAAGAGCTTGGATCGGTGCAAAAGGTTAAGCCATACGACAGCTGCAAAAAAAAAATGCATGAAAGTGGCGGCTTCTCAGCAGAACGAGTTCTCTCATGGCATCTCCAAAAGGACTGTTGGTTTTCCTTTGTTCTGATATACTTATGATTTCTGTGCCATACCAGACCCCCAGGGGTTGGGGAGGGGGATGCATGCAAGCCCGGTGCACTCCCTCTGCAGAACTTTGGGGATTTATTTATTTATTATTTATTTTTAAAATCATGCATGAGCTGTTTACTCTTCCAGGGGAAGTTGCTGAATTTTCCTAAGCTGCTGTTTGGACGCTTCTGAGGAATGTCTTCAGATGTATTATGCAAAGAATAAACTGAGCCAAATAAACAATAACAAAAGAATGAATTTAAAAAATAATAATAATACCCTGAATTTCTCCTAGCCTTAAGCTACTTAACAATTATGTTTACCTCACTGGTGCAATTAAGATGGACTTCTGTCCGTGAGAGAACCTACGTTGACATGCACAGTATGCAGCCTTTTGTTGTTTGATGTTAAGCAGTCACAGCCGTTTGTGCTCAATAAAGGTCATATTGGAAATGAAATTGGTTGGCTGGAATCTTTGCTTTCTCTCCGAGGTCAAAACATTTTAAGGGTTTAGTTTAGTTTAGTTCAGTTCAGTTCAGTTCAGTTCAGTTCAGTTCAGTTTATTGTCGTTGCACATGGTACAACGAAATTAAATGCCGTCTTCAGTGTACGTTAGAACTATAAAAATAAAAACACAAACATACATCCTTTGCATTCTACATAATTGAAATTGAAAACCCGATATTGCATTATACCATAGAATTCAATATCATTATTGCCCTGGGATAGAAGCTGTTTTTCAGCCTATTTGCCCTTGTTTTTATTATCCTGTACCGTCTGCCAGATGGTAATAGTTAAAAAAAAAAAAGGTTGCCCAGGATGAGATGGATCTTTAAGAATGTTTTGAACTTTCTTAAGGCAGCGGGAGCTATAAAGCTCTTCCAAAGAGGGGAAAGGACAACCAATGATCCTCTAGGCAATGACGTTGACCCTCTGGAGTGTTGTCCTTGGCCACTGTGCAATTGGCAATCCATACACAGGTGCAGTAAGTTAAAATACTCTCTATGAGGCAGCGGTAGAAGGCGACCAGCAGTTTTTCATTCAGTTGTTTCCTGAGATGTCTCAAGTAGTATAAGCTCTGTTGAGCCCTTTTGACCAATGCTGCAATGTGAATGCCCCGGGTCAGGTCCTCTTTTATGATGGCACCCGGAAACTTAAAACTGGCCACTTAAAAGTGGCTAGGTAAGGTCTTTGCGGTCATCTAAGAGCAGAGAATTTGAAAAACTAAACTGCAGAAGTACGTTCAAAATTGCACCCTCCCAAATCACACACGTCTGCAGGAGTATTTAGTGCTCAACTCATTGGCACTTTGCAGGGACGAAAGCCCAAATTAAAAGTAAAAGTAACACAACCCGGTAGCTCTTGGAATTAAATGTCTTCATTGCAACTTGGAGTTTTAGGGTTCATAGATGGGAAGGAAATCCCTGCAACAGGAAATGTAATTCTCTGCTTGTCCTCAACCCGGCCCAAATATTAGGGATATTGTTCTGACCCAGCTCTCCAAACACGGCAAACCCTCTCAAGTTAACTCAAAAATTCCTTTATTAGGAGCACCAGCAGCCTTGGCAAAAAGTTTCTCTATCAACATCGGCTAACAAGTCCATCCAGTCGGAAGATGAATAGTTGTTTGCCACATCTATTCATCTCTGACCCCTGCCTTTTATCACCAGAGCTAGGGTGGGGCTTCGCTGGCAGCAGTGGCTCTTCCATCCCAAGGACCGGCCCTTCAATTTCCACTGCTCTCCTCTCCTCTGCCTTCTGCGCATCCGCCTGTCAGGCACTGGACCCAGCTGTTCCTCCTCTTCCTCATCAGCCGCCTCCAGATTTGGGGGCTGTTGACTCTCCATCTGAGGGCTGGCGGATGCCCCAGGCTCTGCCTCTGTCTCTGTCTCTCTGACAGCTACATTCTCTCTTTCTCCTCGGAGCTCTCAGGTTGCCCTGATGCTAGCCCTGACTCCCACGCCTCCTCCTCCTCTGATTAGGCTGCTGGAGGGGCCGGAGGCCAACTGGCCACAACAAATATGTACATGCACAAGGATGTAGTTGTACATATGTGGAATTAAATAAACTCTATCCATGTAGATCTCCCAGAAGAATCAACAAAGCAAAGAAATAAATGGGAGTATCTATGGAGAGTCTCAGTCATCCAGGTCATGGTTGTCCCAAAGGTGCTTTTTCAAGAGGCAACTGGACTTTCTGGTTTTTCTTCTTCTTCACTTCTCCTCCAAGAAGTCAGAGCTGAAGAAGCTTCTTGGATGAGAAGCAAAACGTCTTCAAAGAAAAACAAGAAAGTCCAGCTAACTCTTGAAAAAACACCTTTGGGACCAATAAATGGGAGGTTTGCTCTAAAATAATATATAATTTGGCCCTGAGAGATTTCTTCCTTCTGCTGTTAGGTCACAATAGTTATTATTATTATTATTAGTTCAATTTATATGCCGCCCTTTTCCGGAGACTCAGGGCGGCTTACAATGCATTAAGCAATAACCTTCATACTTTTGTATATACCTGCTTAGTAGGGCTTTTTGCCACCCCCCCCCCCCCGCGGTGTTCTATTTTATACAAAGTCAGCTTATGGCCCCCACAAACCGGGTCCTCATTTTTTTTTAAATTTTTAATTTGATTTATATGCCACCCTTCTCCGGAGACTCAGGGCGGCTTACAATGCATTAAGCAATAGCCTTTGTACTTTTTTATATTTATACACAGTCAGCTTATTGCCCCCACAAACTAGGTCCTCATTTTACCTACCTTAGAAAGGATGGAAGGCTGAGTCAACCTTGAGCCTGGTGAGAATTGAACTCGCAGTAACTGCAGGCAGCTGGCAGCTAAGTGCTACTTTAACAGTAGTTTAGTCCGCTGCGTCACCTTGATGAATTAGTTGAATTACAAATGAAATAATCATTTGAGTCAGGGGTGGGTTCTACTTACCTTTACTACCGGTTCGCAATGGGATCGTGCATCCGCAGACCACTTCTGATGATGTCAGGGTCAGTGGGCGGAGCCTCCCACTGGTTTTCCTACTGGTTCTATAGAACTGGTCCGAACCGGGGACAACCCACCACTGATTTGAGTCCATAGCCAAAATATTGCTTTACAAAGGATTCTGAATTTGGTTCTTTTTTAAGCACAGGTGCACCTTGGAGTGAATAATTGAGCCTACTAGAAAATAGATAAATTTGCAAGGCACCCTGAACCAAATCCTTTTAATGGTGAAGGGGGATTTGAACAACTTTGCACACAATGCGAACCAGTCTTTGTATTCTAACATTGGATAACTCGAAGGGAAAGAGAATACAAGTGCCAGTAAAGATAGGATTTCACAATGCCCCCCCACCCCCAGCGAGGTGTACATGTTGCTAAGATGTTACAAAAAGGATTTAATTTCAACGGAAACTATAATTGTAATCCAGTCCTTCTAATGCGTTGAACTGCAATTCCCATATTGGTGGGATTTGATACCTTAATATGGGGTTTCGTTGGAAAAAAAGTTGTTGTAGAAGAAAATAAGCACCCAATTTACTTGCCAAACCTTAGATCAGTGTTTCTCAACCTTGGCCGCTGGACGATGTGTGGACTTCAACTCCCAGAATTCCCCAGCCAGCAGAGCATGAGAACTTTCAGAGAATTCTGAAAGTTGAAGTCCACACATCGTCCAGCGGCCAAGGTTGAGAAACACTGCTTTAGATGGTTTCCCTCTTTAATCACTTCTTCAACCTCTGAGATATTTTGGGTGGGGAGGGGAAATGACTCCGCATTAACTAACTCTTCAGTAATATCAATACATTAAGTACCAGCTGAAGTATTAATGAGATGCTCCAACTCAAAGGACATAAAAGGATCCCGGAGATAAGAAGAACTTCTATAAGAGAGCACCAAAAACCAAAAGAGTTTTTTGACAAGTTGACAGTTCTGTGTCACCATGGACAAACCGGAGCCCAACCTAGAAACTTAGCTTGGTTTCTGGACATTCAGCATGAGTCCTAAATGGGATTAATAATGCATATTGCTATTCTCAACATCATGATTTAAGAAGAATGGAGCTATATTGGCTCAAACGTCTATCATCCTGCTTGCATGTTGACCAACTGAACAATTCTAGGACACCCACCAATAGCACCTAAATGCAATAGAATAGTTCCACTGTGTTAACAACTGACCTTGAGGACTACGTTGCACTTAGTCAACAAGCTTAATTGGTTATTGAATTAACCAATTTTCTGGCATTACTCAACAAGCCTAACGTGGGTTCTAAATTTTTTTACTATTGGTTCTGTGGGCGTGGCTTATTTTGTGGGTGTGGCTTGGGGGTAATGTGAATGGGTGGGCATGGCCAACTTTTTTTTATTATTATTACTTTTAAAAGCATTATTTCTACAACCTTAAGAGGTTGCAGAAAAAAATGCTTTTAGAAGCTTCTGACGATCAGGCAAATCTGGGATCTCCAGAGGCTTTTAAAGGGATTTTTTTTCCCCTACAACCTCTTTCAGCTGAAGAGGTTGCAGAAAAAAATGTTTTCAGAAGCCTCTGAAGATCCCAGCTGAGCCGCACAATCATCAGAAGATTTTTTTTTAACTTTTAAAAGCATTTTTTCAGCTGAAGAGGTTGTAAAAAAAAATGCTTTTAAAAGTTAAAAATGAGGTGATGAGGTGATGAGGTGGGCAGGGTAAGCGAGCGGCGACCGGGCCGGGGACTGGTTGGGGGTGTGGCCAGCGAATGCTATTACCGGTTCTCCAAACTACTACATTTTTTTACTACCAGTTCTCCGAACTACTAATTTTTTTTACTACCGGTTCTTGTGAACCGGTGCGAACCGGAAGCAACCCACCACTGTGTTCAACCACTAGAACCACTAGACTAGGTGAAATAAGTTATGGAATGTCTATGGAGATTCTCGGTCATCCAGATCATGGTTGCCCCAAAGGTGCTTTTTCAAAAGGCAACTGGACTTTTTTTTCTTTGAAGATGTTTCACTTCTCATCCAAGAAGCTTCTTCAGCTCTGACTGGATGGTGAGGAATGGAAAGATTTATATTCTTTGCAGACAGCTGGTCATTTGCATCCTTTTAGAAAGTCATTGAGGCCACTTGGAGGTTTATCTCTGTCCTCAGAGTCACCTGAGTAGTACAAATGGGTTGTGGAACTGCTGCAAAGACTGTAGTGTAGACTGGAAGTACATGTTCTGCCCCAGCTCCGGATTTCCAAGGATTGTGACACACACCAATGGTCCTTATCAAAGTTATAACGTACCAAGAATAAACAAAGTCTGGCAAAGGTTGGCAACCAGCCCAGAAAACAAGATACGATAAGACACTCACTCTCCAAAATTTTCTGTAATAATTACACGTTGTTTCCAGCAAGAAATTACTAACTATGTGCGACTTAAATAGGCTAAGGGAGTGGCCAATTATCCTCAAACCTTATTCTCGAGGAGGCCTCCTCCTCCTGAGTAGCCACTCCTGCCTTTTGGCAGCCCTGCGTGCTCGAGCATTGAGGAGAGGCTCTTTCACTTCGCTATCTCCACTTGAAGGAGCCTCTGGAGATTCTGAAGGCCCAGGCTGAGTTTCTGCCTCTGGCACCACATCCTCTTCAGCCTCCTCGCTGTCCAACGCGAGTGTCGGCTGCGCAGGCTGCCGGCGCGACCCCACACCAGCCTCCTCCTCGTCAGGATCAGCCAATGATCTGCGCAGGCCGCTGGCACGGATCGTACAACATATACATGAAGTTATATCCCTCCCCCTCTGTTGAGAGATAGCTGTTCAATTTTGACATAGATGGTCCCTTTGACCCCTCTTTCAAACCAGCAGTCCTCTCTGTCCAAAATATAGACTTTGCTGTCTTCAAAAGAGTGGCCTTTGTCTTTTAAATGTAGATGGACTGCTGAATCTTGTCCTGATCGTTTTGTTCTCTGTTTGGCAGTTCCAAGAAAGCTCCAAACCCATTTGCACTACTCCGGTGACCCTGAAGACACAGACAGACCTCCAAGTGGCCTCAATGACTCTCTAAAAGTATGCAAATGACCAGCTGTCTGCAAGGAATATAAATCTTGGATAAAGCCTTGGATAGTACAGTGGTCTAAAGCCCTGTTATAACATCAGCTGCCTGCAATTATTGCAGGTTTGAATCTCACCAAGGCTCAAGGTTGACTCAGCCTTCCATCCTTTCTAAGGTAGGTAAATTGAGGACCCAGTTTGTGGGGGCAATAAGCTGACTTTGTATAAATATACAAAAGTATGAAGGCTATTGCTTAGCGCATTGTAAGCCACCCTGAGTCTCCGGAGAAGGGCGGCATATAAATCAAATTTTAAAAAAAAAATCTTTCCATTCCAACCATCCAGTCAGAGCTGAAGAAGCTTCTTGGATGAGAAACAAAACATCTTAAAAGAAAAACAAAGTCCAGTTGCTTCCTGAAAAAGCACTTTTGGGATAAGTTATGGAATGCACTGGAACTAAGATTTTTCAGATGTTATTCTGGTATTATGGCAATATCTAATATGTTTTTCCTCTGCAGTTTTCATATATTATCAGCCTCAAGATAGCTCGAAACTGCACCATTTATTTTTCAGCAGTTGAGAAAGATTCAGGACTACCAAAAAAAATGAATCTGATTGACTACTCTGGCATACAAAAATCGGGGGAAATGCCAACCTTGCATCTTGCCCCCCCAGAAAAGGCTTGCACATTAATCAATAAAATTAAACTATCTTTCATACCAATTGATCCGTCCTTGGGAAAAATTGTTCAGAAAACAGAAAACGAATAGCAAGCAAATAATTCTTTTTTATTTGTTATTGATTCATTCAATTTGTATGTCTGCCTATCTCAGCAATTGACTCTGAGTGACAAACAACCACACAACTTGCTAGATCCCAAAGGTGCTTTTCCAAAACTGGACTTTCTTGGTTTTTTTCCTTGAAAACATTTTGCTTCTCATCCAAGAAGCTTCTTCAGTTCTCAAGGAAAAAAAAACCAAGAAAGTCCAGTTGCCTTTTGAAAAAGCACCTTTAGGACAACCATGACCTAGATGCCTGAGAATCTCCATAGACATTTAGCCAATCTTGTTAGATGTTCATCCTGTCTTTTGTCTAAGAGCTAAAATCCATCTAGATCAGGGGTCTCCAACCTTGGCAAATTTAAGCCTGGGGGACTTCAACTCCCAGAATTCCCCAGCCAGCTTTGCTCCCTCCCCCCTCCCATTTGCTAAGTAGCCCTCTGAATAGCCAACAGAGTTGTCCCATGCTCTGTTCTCCTTTTTTTTTTAATTGCTGTTGCTGGTTTCCTCCTTTCTTTTGTTGCAATGCGTCAAAAGAAACCTGGTCCAACTCCAGAGTTCATAAAACATAATAGATATTCCTAGTGATTAATAGTTGCATCAGGGGAAAACCAATCCTCAGTTATCCTCTGTTTGAGATGCTTAGCTTTCCTTCAGCTTATAGTACTGATTCCACAAAAGTCACAGGGAGCTTGTGAATGAAACAAGGAAGGAAGAATTTTTTAATATATTTGATACAGGGAAGGTGGCTTCTCCCGTGCGCTATTTGCAATAAATCCAAGGGGAACATGCTGCTAAATAAAGAACCTGTTCTTTCAAGCAAATGAATGCAAGAACTGGATTTCGGGAAGGTGTGAACAAATTACAAGAGTCGATTGAAATTGGTTAGCATTTACAGTATTGACTTTCTAAGCCAATATTTAGTGTTGTTTTTCAGGGATTGGTCAATAGCTTAAGCAGTAAAAGGTTAAAAACAGATTCTGCTAAGCCTTTGGGTGTTTGTTTCAGCCAGCGGTGAAATGTAAAATTTGTTACTACCAGTTCTGTGGGTGTGGCTTGGTGGGGGGGGGGTAATGTGACTGGGTGGGCATGGCCAACTTTTTTAAAAAAAAAAAACTTTTCAAAGCATTATTTTCTAATGCTTTGAAAAGCCTCTGCCAATCAGGGAACTCAGCTGGGAGTTGCCAGAGACTTTTCAAAGCATTTTTTTTACCACCTCTTTGGCCAAGAGGTTGCAGAAAAAAATGCTTTGAAAAGCCTCTGAGGATCCCAGCTGAGCCATGCGATCAGCAGAGGCTTTTTTGTTTACTTTTAAAAGCATTTTTTCTTCAGAAGAGGTTGTAGAAAAAATGCTTTTAAAAGTTAAAAAAAAAAGCCTCTGATGATCGTGTGGCTCAGCTGGGCATGGGGGGGGGGGGGCGCACAGGGATTTTTGCTACCGGTTCTCTGAACCACCTGCCGCCATCGCTACCGGATCGAGCTATCCGGTCCGAACCGGGAGCATTTCACCCCTGGTTTCAGTCCTTACTAAACACAATCATTATGGCCAACAGAAAGACATTAGGATCTCTATGTCAGGGTTCCAAGTAACACATCCAACAGAATCAAAACTCCAAGGCAGGCATGTTCCTCAAAGTATAGTTTTATTAGGCATGTCATATTGGCACATCTGGGGAAACCCGACTCTAAACCTCCCTCAGAACTTCCTTCTAGTTAATGGTATTGTTCTCTTTCCCCTGCCCATGTAGTCCATCACATGGTCCAATCAGGTCACCATCCAAGGGTCACTTGGTCTCAAATTCCACCTCCACAGCTTGACTCATCTCCACTGTGGCAGCCATGAAGGTGCCAGGGGAAAATGGCTCCAGGGCTGACACTCTAGTCCAGTGATGGCGAACCGATGGCATGCGTGCCAGAAGTGACACGCAGAGCTCTCTCTGTGGGCACACGTGCCATCACCCAGCTGCTCTTCTTGTTTCTAGCCTTTTTCAGGCTGTTTTGGGGGCAGTTTTCAGGCTATTTTTTGGACCGTTTTCAGGCCGTTTCTGGGATGAAAAACGGCCTGAAAAAAAGGCCGAAAAACAGGCATGGGTGCACTGGCCAGCTGGTCTTTGCAGGTGCCAGAGCACCAGAAAAGGGCCTAAAAACGGCCAAAAACCAGGCCATTTTTCGGGCAGTTTCTGGGCTTTTTGGAGGCTGTTTTCCAAGCCATTTTCAGGCCTTTTGGAGTTGTTTTCCGGGCAGTTTTCAGGCCCGAACAATGGCCAGAAAACAGGCATGCACACACTGGCCAGCTGGTCTTTGGGTTTCCAGTGCTCTGGCACACACACATGAACGCACATTCCGGTTTGGGCACTCGGTGCCGAAAAGGTTCACCATCACTGCTCTAGTCCAATAATTGGGGAAACCTTAAATTGCCTGTCCCTGAGTTAAACATAAGACATCTGGAAGTTCTGTATAATTGGTTTGCTTCTAGCACTGTACGTAAACATCACTATAATCGAACTCGAAACTTAAATCAAGCTGTTGGTTTGATTTTCTCACAGGGTAATGTGATTTGATTTCCTAGACTTTAGAGCACAAGTGTTCGGCCTTGGAAACCTTAAGAACTGGGTACTTCAACTTCCAGAATTCCTGGCGCTAAAGTCTACAGAAAGGTTGGGATTCAGCCGGTTTGGACCGCTTCAGGCTAACCGGATGCTAATTTTACATCTGGTTCACCGAACTGATGGTTGCAAGGACTGGCTGGCCTCGTCCACACCACCCTGCCCCTCCCAGGAGTCTCCACGCGGTCCATTTTGGATGCCAGGTAAGTGCAGCACCTCCACAGAGGCTCTGGGAGGGTGAAAAATGGGCCCCCCGGAAGTTCCACAAGTCTGGAAATTGGCCCATTTCCAACCTCCAGAGGGTCTCCGGAGCCTGGGGGAGGCCATTTTCACCCTCCCAGAGGCTCAAGGAAAGCCTCCAGAGCTTGGGGAGGGTGAAAACACACACTGCCACTGTGGTGTAGGAGGCCGAGTAGGCCACGCCCACCATGGCCACATCCACCCGGCAGAGAACCGGTTGCTAAAATTTTTGAATCCCGTCCCTGGTCCACAGGTCTTAAAGTTGCCAAGGATGGACACCCCTACTTTAAAGCTTATGAGTGAAAACGATCAAGTCACCTTAAAGAAAAAAAGTTAAAGAAACCTAAAACAGGCTATGTTTCATGAAAGTGGCGGCTGACCATTAGAAAGCCATGCCTCTGTTCTTTTTCCTTCTTCCCTCATTGCTATTTCCATACAGGTAGTCCTCAACTTACAACTGTCAGGTTCCGAGGTCATCTCAAATAAATTGCACTCCCAAGCAACTAGTCTTTGCTGAAATATTTCATTTATTGAGAACGACAGATCTGGTCCCAACTTCGTCGTTCTCAATAAATGAAATATTTCAGCAAAGACTAGTTGCTTGGGAGTGAAATTTATCTGAGATGACATCGGAACCTGACAGATAGCCAATATTAACCCTCTGACCCCAAAACCTTCCCCTTCCGTTCCCCCAAACCTCAACTTCTTATTGGCTATCTTCCAGCTCAATCTTCTCAGCTCCTGCCTCCAACCCCAGGAATTCTCCCCTCCCCTCCCATCTCCAAGCAACACTATCTACAAAAAGAATAAGCAGGTAAAAGTTCAAGCCTCATCTCTTCCTCTTTATGGCAGCCTTGCAAGGCTGACAACAACTATTCATTTAGTGACCATTCAAAATTACAATTGCACTACAAAAAAGTGATTTACGACTGGTCATACAATAGTTACAACCATTGCAGCCTCCTCATAGTCACATGTTAAAAATTCAGGCATTGGCAACTGGCATGTTGGGTTGCACCATCAAAGGTTCTTGCGATCATCGTATGTGAACTTCCCCAGCTGGCTTCCGACAAGCAAAATCAATGGGGGAAGCCAGGTTTGCTGAACAGTTTCATGATTCTCTTAACAATTGCACTGATTTACTTAACATGGCAAAAAAAAAAAAGGTCATAAAATCAGGCACAATTCACTTCACCACCACTTTGCTTAGCAACAGAAATTGTGGTCCAAACTGTGGTCATAAGACAAGGACTGCCTGTATTTCCCTTCTTCTTTTCAACTCATGTAAAGGAAAGCGATTTTGTACATATATGCAATATCCATGAGACGGGGTGAAATCCAGTAGGTTCTGACAGGTTCTGGAGAACAGATAGCTGAAATTTTGAGTTGTTCAGAGAACCGGCAAATACTACCTCTGGCTGGCCCCAGAGCAGGGGTGAAATGTTCCCGGTTCAGACCGGATTGCCGGATCCGGTAGCGATGGCAGTGGGTGGTTCAGAGAATAGGTAGCAAAAATCCCTGCACCCCCCCCCCATGCCCAGCTGAGCCATGCGATCATCAGATGATTTGATTTGATTTGATTTGATTTGATTTGATTTGATTTGATTTGATTTGATTTGATTTGATTTATATGCCGCCCTTCTCCAGAGACTCAGGGCGGCTTACAATGCATTAAGCAATAGCCTTCATACTTTTGTATATTTATACAAAGTCAGATTATTTCCCCCACAATCTGGGTCCTCATTTCACCTACTTTAGAAAGGATGGAAGGCTGAGTCAACCTTGAGCCTGGTGAGATTTGAACTTGAAGTAATTGCAGGCAGCTGATGTTAATAACAGTGCTTTAGTCTGCTGCGCCACCAACCTCTTCGGCCGAAGAAAAAATGCTTTTAAAAGTAAAAAAAAAAAAGCCTCAGATGATCGCACAGCTCAGCTGGGATTGTCAGAGGCTTTTAAAAGCATTTTTTTCTACAACCTCTTCAGCCAAAGAGATTGTTAAAAAAATGCTTTTAAAAGCCTCTGACGATCCCAGCTGAGTTGCCTAATCGGCAAAGGCTTTTAAAAGAAAAAATAGCCTCTGCCGATCAGGCAACTCAGCTGGGATCGTCAGAGCCTTTTAAAAGCATTTTTTCCAACGTTGTCGCCGAAGAGGTTGTAGAAAAAATGGTTTTAAAAGTTTAAAAATAAAAGTTGGCCATGCCCACCCAGTCACATTATCCCCCCTTCTCCAAGCCACGCCCACAGAACCGGTAGTAACAAATTTTAGATTTCACCACTGCCCCAGAGTGGGGTGGGAATGGAGATTTTGCAATATCTTTCCCCCTGGAGTAGGGAGGGAATGGGGATTTTGCAGTATCCTTCCCCTGCCACGCCCATCAAGCCACACCATGCCCACCAAGCCACGCCCATAGAACTGGTAATAAAAAAAATTGAATTTCACCATTGCCATGAGACCAACGTAATTCCACAGTGCTTCAGCTGATATTCATGTCCATCAGCCTCTTCTTCTACACATGTAAATAAAATTGAAGCAGTAAAATCTTGGCTGCAAATGGGAAAAGAAAATATTAAGGGTCTGATATATATAAAACCTGAACATTGGGCTAAAAGCAGTGTATAATGTATGTCCCAAAGGCGAGCCTTGTTTTTCCATGGTTAATGCAAGGGTGCCATTCAATATATTGGACTTCAACTCCCATCAGTCCCACCCAGCATAAACAAAGATAAAAACCTTCTGGGAACTCTGGACCACTGGAATTTGAAAGACAGAAAGTTCCATCCTGCCCGTGTTTTTTTCTTGTTTCCCTGCACCCCTTTCCTAGCAAATATTATTTCACAATCCTGGGTCATTTTGCATTAGAGTGGATTAGAAATACTGTCAAATTAATAAAAAAATAAATATCTAACTGCTTTTCCTAATTTATCATTTAGATAATTTTTTTTGTGCTCTGCAAAGGGCTCTCATAGGCCCTTGAGGCATTGTCTTCAGAATTCCCTTAAACATCACATTAGTTTGGCTCCGGCGCAATCTTTTTTCACTCTGAAAGTGTTGGACACAATAACACACGTATCTTTGCATAATGTAATCAGCTATGAAGCCGATCTGGTTTTTTTTTCCAGCGGTTCTGGGAAAATATATAATCCATGGAGTTCTTGGTGCTCTCTGAGCTTGGTTGTTTTTATGCAGACATTTCATTTGGATGTCATTTATGTATTTGTTTTTATCCCGTCTGTATTGTTTTTATAAATAACTCAAGACAACAGAGATGGCTAATGCTCTTTCCTCCTCCTATTTCCCCTACAAACCTGTGAGTTGGGTTAGACTTAGAGAAAATAATTAGTCCAAAGTCACCCAGCCAGCTTCCATGCTTAAGGCTGGATTAGAACTCACAAACTTCTGGTGGTTGGGCCAAAGTCATCCAGTCCACTTTCATGCTTATGGCGGGACGAGAATTCATGATCTCCTGGGGATTGGCCTAAAGTTCCCCAGCTGGCTTTCATGCCTAAAGTGGGACTAGAACTCTAAGTCTCCTGGTTTCTAAGCATCTTCAGTGCTGGAATGGAATGGGGTTTCCTCTGTTTATATACTGTAGTTTATATTCTGATAGTAGCCTAGATAATCTTCAGTCGTATTAGCACCAAGTGAACCTTTGTACTAGGAGAATTCTGGGAGAGCTTTATATCATTGGCCTTTTTCCTATTGGGTGGAGAGGCAAAAGTAGCCATGTGCTGGGGTCAGGTTGAGCTGTCAAGGCTGAACATGGAATTCTATAATGACGAGACTTGTTTCATCAGTCATTCTTGTATCTTCAACTTTTTCTTGAAGGCCAGACTAGCTAAGGTTTGGAGATCTTCCCCATCACTGACAGATTATAGTGTTTGCACAACACAAGTGACAAGAGAAACCTGTGGGGTTCTTTGGAATTCAAACAAACCCTTTCCTGATTGGTCCTTGCTGGTTCATACATCATGGTTTCATGAACTACATAAACATTTTGTGTGAACCCAGCAAATATCTCATCTGAGTATACTTCAGGCTGAGTTAATCTCACTGTTGGAGACTATTCCCAGTTTTGTTTTTCTGAAGATACTAAAGACTGTATCTGGGAAAATTATTATAGTTGGGTTTTAATATTTATATCTTGTCTTTCCAGCTCAGGTTGGCAAACAAGGGGCATCCCTTTAATCTATTTAGCCTAACAATCCTCTCGAGATACGTTCTGTGAAAGATCTTGACCCAAACTCTTCCCACAAGTTTGGTGGACAAATAGAATCCTCTCTTTCTTTGCTTCTGGTCATCCCACATGGAATGGAACCATGTAGTTCGTATCTCAATCACCACCTCATTTGATATGGAATATATTAGAAATATTTCAGATACCCCTTTTGGAATTAGTCAAGAAATACTTAAAACTGAAAGTTGTATATGCAGCTCTGTAACTTTATTGACCAGCTTGATTGCACAGATTTCATTGTTTTTCCCATTCATGGTTTCCAGAACAAGTCTAACCTGAGACATATTTTCCCCCACCCCACTGATAAATTCCATATCTCTTAATTTATTAATTTCCCCTTAGACATTAAGGTTTTAAATCAGCCCAATTGCACATTGATGTGGGGCTCATAAGAATATACCATGCATGGTTTGGCGATAAGCCAGCCTGACACTCTGCAAGCATTCGGGATACTTTGCATCAAAAAAAGAAAAGAAGGTTGGATAAATAATTAAATTATTTAAACACAAGAACATATTTGGAATTTAAATACATGGTGTAGCAATTCTAGCTCGCTATCTGGGAAACCAGCACACAAGTTGATTCAGATCAATCCTTCTTCTGCTGCTTTGGAGTTTCCTCTCCACTAGATTTTTCTGGTTCGTCTTCCTCTTCCTTTTTATCTCCCTCGTCTGCTTCCTCTTCTTCTTCTCCTTCCTCTCCTTCACCTTCTCCACCTTCCTCCTCACCCTCTTCAGTTTCTTCTTTAGCTTCTAAATAAAAAGGGAGATAAAGACAAAGTTTGGGATGTAAGATAACAGCATGTGATGGTCTGAGTTGCCATTATAGAATTATTTGAGAATAGCCGGGAGCAAACTTGGTTCAAACCCATTGAAAATACATGCAATATAATATCTTTAAAAAAAGATTTATGAATCTCTTAAAAATCAACATGCTCAAGCCAATTTTGTTCACAATCTAAGTTAAAACTGGGTTGTAATACACAGATTACATAGAATGGGATTTGTCCTGGTGAGATCAATAGGTGAGATACCATTCAACAATCTTTGAATCCAAAGTTAGAAATGTTGGCTATCGTTGGATATTTGTACTTGGAAAAGGCAAGATATCAGCAAATAAAACTTCTTTGATCTGTAGCAGAATTCTTCAAAAAATGACTAATTCAATGCTTGCTTTCATTGATCAAAGCAATGGTAGTACATGACCAAAAAATACATATTCAGCAAAGAAGGAGGAGGAAAATAGAATATGCAAATCCAAGTGATGTTCAGGGTTTATTTAGGCTTCAAAAACCCTTTTATCCTCATAGTTTTAATAATTCATAGTAGTGTCATTTGCTCCTTTGATTAACTCTAGCCAAATGAGCAGGACTATGCATGCCAATCAATAGCAATCTACACAATAAATCTTGTCATGCATTTTGAAGAGAAAAATAAAACTACCAGTTAAAATACCCAATTTAAAGATTTCAATCATTTGGCATTTTTGCTTGATTATCTCACCTTCTGTTTTAAATCAATGCGTGAGAGATTTATCAAATAAAAATGTGAAAGAAAGAAAAAAAAGATCATGGCCTTAAGAAATTTATCACTGAATTCAGAGGTAGACTACAACCTTAAAGAGGATGCAAAACTTTGAATTCAAGCTTTATCCATCCCAAAGTTTGGGAAAAGTTTTGATCCCACTATATGTGTAGTTAGAATGAAGGTAAAGGTAAAGGTTCCCCTCGCACATATGTGCTAGTCGTTCCCGACTCTAGGGGGTGGTGCTCATCTCCATTTCAAAGCCAAAGAGCCAGCGCTGTCTGAAAACATCTCTGTGGTCATGTGGCCGGCATGACTAAGCATCAAAGGTGCACGGAATGCTGTTACCTTCCCACCAAAGGTGGTCCCTATTTTTTCTACTTGCATTTTTTTACGTGCTTTCGAACTGCTAGGTTGGCAGAAGCTGGGACAAGTAATGGGAGCTCACCCCGGTATGCGGCACTAGGAATTCGACCTGCTGAACTGCTGACCTTTCGATCAACAAGCTCAGTGTCTTAGCCACTGAGCCACTGCATCCGTGTAGTTAGAGTAGACACGGTAAAATAAATGAGTAAAATTCCCTGGCCGCTATGCACCTTTGATTTCAAGTTTTTAGTTTAAGTCTGGTGTGTGAATGTAACCCAATAAATTTCAGAATGTATTTTTTTCCCCTGCCCAAAAGTACCTTCTTCTTCCTCTCCTTCTTCTCCTTCTTCAGCTTCCCCCTCAGCTTCCCCCTCTTCCTCTCCTTCTGAAGGGGGAGTTTCTTTGGCTTCCTCCATTTTAGTTGCTTCAATCGTCTCCTCGACATCTATCTGTTCTTCTTGCACATGGCTTGAATAATAGGCAGGGAAGGAACGAGCTGACATCAAGTAGGAGCTGCTTTGTAAACCACTGTAGGCCGATCTCCCAAAGGTGGAAGCACTCTGCGTGTAACCACTGCTTATGTTTCCCACACTTGTGAAACTGAGCCGAGTCTCTTCACCTTCCAGCAGTTTTCTAGAAGACAAAAGGCACACTTCTTCACTGCCATCGTTATTTCACTCCTTTGTTCATCGTTCATTCATTTTCTATACCCACCCAACTCAACCAAGTAACTCCGAACGGCTTACAATTCTAAAACAACTTAAAAGATGATGGATCAATAAAAACATCCACAGCATAAATAAGTATAAAGAGCAGCCGTGATAATTAATCGACTAATAGTAAAGCCAAGTAATACTTTTTTGGAAACTTATTTACCAATAATTTAAAACTATATCTTAAGAGTTCAGCTCAAAATATGAATAATTTCTGAGCCTCGGATAGTCTTTTATTCCTCTTTCCCAAAGACATGGAAGAATCTGATTCTGGGAATGAAATGGGGACATTTGCAATACAGTGCAGGGCAGAGTGACATTCTGTTTGTGTCTTTTGGTTAGGCAGCCCCTTCTCCGATTATCTGAGCAAGAAAAAAGGATCAACGGCATCAAATCTATGCATCAATCGCGTACAAAGAGAAAGGCTGGTAGTTATGATCTTCCTGGTTTAATGCATAGTTAGCCTGGACTCTGATTAGTCATTAACAAGAAACAAGAAACTTGTTGGAGATTTCTGTAATACTATCCCCTTACATTTTGCATTTTCTTTGGCGAGAGCCAATGCACTGATATACAGGTTGTCATCACACACTGAGCATATCAAAAGATTTCTCTGAATGGGACTTGTAAATTATTTTCAAATTATTGGGGAAGAAAAAGACTGGGAAACAAAACTTACACTCCCAGTGCATACTGGCTTAACAAGGATAATTAAAGGTAAACTAAAGCAGGGTCTCCAACCTTGGCAACTTTAAGCCTGGTGGACTTCAACTCCCAGAATTCCCCAGCCAGCTTTGCTGG
>WNWU01000058.1:5768779-5787632 GCA_012654045.1 Ptyas mucosa | reverse complement strand
TTATTATTATTATTATTATTATTATTATTATTATTATTATTATTATTATTATTATTACTTTTAAATGAATCTCATTGCTATTTTGATCCTGCTGGGCCCATTGTTGGTCTCTTTGAAATTATTTCTCTATATGGAAGTTTTCAGTTTCAATAGTACTCAGTTTGAAGAGTTATTTTCAAGCTGAGCACTAAGCCATAAGTCTGTGATAATACATAGCATTATGTATCTCCCATGGATGGGTTAGTATGTAGTAGGATTACTGGTGGGTAGCTTTATTAAAAGTAGTAAATGTGTAGGACTAGAGCTAGGCTTATTTATACTCACTAACTCAGGAGTGGAACTGATGAAGAGCCTTGGTGGCGCAGCAGACTAAAGTGCTGTTAAGTAGCACTTAGTTGCCTGCAATTACTGCAAGTTCAAATCTCACCAGGCTCAAGGTTGACTTAGCCTTCCATCCTTTCTAAGATAGGTAAAATGAAGACCCGGATTGTGGGGGCAATAAGCTGACTTTGTATAAAAAAGAACACCGCTTAGGGTGGGCTGAAAGCCCTACTAAGCAGGTATATACAAAAGTATGAAGGCTATTGCTTAACGCATTGTAAGCCGCCCTGAGTCTCCGGAGAAGGGCGGCATATAAATCGAACCAATAAATAAATAAAAACAAATAAACCCTGATTTCAAGTAGAGAAATCCTAATTTTTTTTAAAAAGCTCCATGCTAGTGGTATTTCAAAGTGGCCTCTCTCTGACAAAACATGCCTGCAAAACAGAGAAGCTTGTAATGTGCACTGGGAGGAAGAGCGTCCATTTCTGCCTTGTTTCATCTAACTGAATATTGCTGGGCATGAGGCTTTTGTACATTTGGCAGCCATAGAGTGATGAGTTTGCAATAGACCAAGCGCAGAATGACATTCTTTCAAGGGCATTGTAGCTCCTGAATCAAGCATCCCATCAATTATTCATCCTATGTTGATTCTCCTACTTCTCAATTCTTGCCAAAAACCAGTTTCTTTTTCCACGCCGGATAATGAAATTACTAAACAATTTAGAAAATTGGAGTTCATGACCACGGTGACAGCCAAGGCAGGCAGACGCAGTCCTCAGTTGTCTTGCGAGCTTTGCAAAGCCTCTGAGTTTGGATCCTGAAGAGTCTACTTAGAGACAGGGGTGTCAAACTCAATTTTATTGAGGGCCGCATCAGGGTTGTGTTTGACCTTGGGGGGGGGGCTTGTGTGAGACGTGGCCGGAGGCATGGCCAGCTCAATGTCACTCATCAAGGCCCTGCCTTTGGCTGCGATAACCTCCTGCAGCCCTCTGCCAGCAAAAATGGAGCTCGGGGAGGCTGCGGGAGGCTGTCAGAGCCAAAAACGGAGTCTGGGAAGGCCATGAGCAGCCTCCCTGAGCTCCATTTCCATTGGCAGAGGGCTGCAGGAGACTATCATGGCCAAAAACGGAGCCTGCGTGGGCTGCGCGTGGTCCTCCAGAGGTCCGTTTTCAGTGGCAAAGGCACCGCGGACCAGTCCTTCACTGTTTCCAGGGTGGACTCATGGGCCAGATCCAGTGGTGGGATTCAAATAATTTAACAACCGGTTCTCTGCCCTAATGATTTCTTCCAACAACCAGTTCACCAAACTGCTCAGAAAGTTAACAACCGGTTCTCCCAAAGTGGTGCGAACTGGCTGAATCCCACCACTGGCCAGATCTAAGCACTCCATGGACCAGATCCGGTCCCCAGGCCTTGATTTTGACACCCTGACTTAGAGACTAGAGGTCAGCTGACACTACGATGTGCTCATAAGGGATTGTCCTATTCAAATATTCAGAACTGCATTCAGGTAGTCCTCATCTAATGACCACAATGAGAAACTAGCATTCCTGTTGCCAATCAAGGAGGTTGTTAAGTGAGTCATGCCCGATTTTATGACCCTTTGTTAATTGAATCACTGCAGTCATTAGGTGAATTGTGAAGTCGTGAAGTGAATCAAGCTTCGCCCGTTGACTTCCCTTGCTAAAAGCCAGTTGAGAAGGCCGCAAATGGCAATCACATGACTCTGTGATACGGCAACATACTAGTTGCCAGGCACCTGAATTTTGATCATGGGACCATGAGGATGCTGCAATGGTCATAAGTGCCTTGGTAGTGCAGCAGATTAAAGTGCTGTTAAGTAGCACCAGCTGCCTGCAATTACTGCAAGTTTGAATCTCACCAGGCTCAAGGTTGACTCAGCCTTCCATCCTTCCGAGGTGGGTAAAATGAGGACCCGGATTGTGGGGGCAATAAACTGACTTTGTATAAAAAAAGAACACCGCTTGGGGGGGCCAAAAGCCCTTACTAAACAGATATATACAAAAAGTATGAAGGCTATTGCTTAATGCATTGTAAGCCGCCCTGAGTCTCCGGAGAAGGGTGGCATATAAATTGAACCAATAAATTAAATAAATTAAATAAATAAATAAATAAATAAATAAGTGTGAGGTCATTTGTAAATCACTTTTTTTCAGTGCCCTTGTAACTTTGAATGGCTTTGATCTTTCACCTTTCCTTTTTCCCATTTCCAAAGGTGTTTCAACCCTTTAACGGCTTCTTTTGTAAGCCTATCAACTTGTTATACAGGTTATTATAGTGACTTCTCATTTGCATTTCCATTTTAACTGCCACCTCTATTTGTAATCTACAATATCTTTGTTTTCTATTAAATCTGCGTAAGCTTGTTTCATCTCTTCATTCTGTTGGTCTTTCAAAGCATTTTCTCTGACATCTTTCCTTTTTTTTTTCTTTTGTAAATAATACATTTGTATAAGTAAACATTATTTCTAGCATTGTAGCTACATGAGCAAAAAACAGAGAACTTTGTAATATGCACCACAAGAAATAGGATCCCTTTCTACGTTGGTTGCCTTACTGAATATTGCTGGAAAACCGAGACTAAATCTCTGACCCCATTCTTCAGGCGTGTATTGAAATTACTCACATTTCACAACATGATCTGTGATTTTGGCACAATCCAATGCTTTCTATCCAATTCAATATAAAAAGTGGAATTTCCCCCCCTGTCTTTAGTCCCCTCTAATGTCTAATTTCTGAAATAATAAAGACTCAAATCTCTGTTGTTAATTTGATAGACCAAACAAAAAGGTATTCCCATGAAGGTATTATTTATTATTTTAGCTTCCTGTCAAAACTTTTAGCAAAATTCCTAAGATTTCACTTTTTTCTAGTCCTTTTATATCTGTCTTAAATTAAAATCTTATTTAGCTTTTTGTCATTCATTTCTATTTCTTAGTTCTTAAACTTGTAGTTAGTTTCTCTTTTGTTCAAGAACGAAGGCAAACTCACAAGGTGGCTTTTCAAACTTGTCAGTTTGAAGATCTCTAACATCCTTTTTATAATTAAATAGGCAGTTTCCAAAAGTGATTAGAAACTAAAGTTAGCAAACTCAGTGTCCTTTAAATGGCTCCATCATCATTGAGAACAGGATGATTTGCTTTGTTTTCCAGTTCTCAAACCTGTGAGAAAATGCTGTCCTACATTTCCTCACAAGGAGCTACCATTCAGAGCAGAAGCGAGTGACTTCCATCCTCTCCCTATCTAGAGAGGTTCCATGGGACTGGTCTACTTGGTCTTTGCCATGGCCATAATCTCTTTGTCTTTGCCACGGCCAGGAGTCAGCAACCCGTGGCTCTGGAGCCGCATGTGGCTCTTTCATCCCTCTGCTGCTGCTCCCTGTCACCGGTCGGCTCCACACTTGATAGGGCTTTTGGTTAGGACAAGTAGAGGAAAAAGG
This sequence comes from Ptyas mucosa, assembly GCA_012654045.1. NCBI lineage: Eukaryota > Metazoa > Chordata > Lepidosauria > Squamata > Colubridae > Ptyas > Ptyas mucosa. The sequence goes on along the minus strand of WNWU01000058.1, from coordinate 5,783,848 downwards.
ATGCTGCGCTAGGTGGAGACTCTATGGTGGGGGAACCGGACTTCTGGTCAGCTCCAGAATTAAATGTGGGGCTTCCGGTTAGGACCTTTGTGGTTCTTTTGAGTGTTTAAGGTTGCCGACACCTGGCCATGGCCATCAGCTCTGACATCATTGGAGAAGAACATAATGTAAACTGAAGTTGCTACTGGGTTTCCTGACCTAAACACACACCAGTTTTTAATTTGCCAAGCACTAGTTGGCTACCTCTAAAGTGTCCATTAAGGCAAATGAAAAGCTCGACTGAACCTGAGTTTTGATGGACTTAGTTTTGATGGGCTTTTGATGGACTCAGTTTTGATGGACTTAAAAAAACATTATATTAGAAAGATCCAGGAGCTGCCCATGGAGGAGAAGACTTTTATAGACACAATATTTCTTAAGGAGGCAGGATTGGGAAAAAAGCTCTGGTCACACCCACCAATGGCATGCAACCCCGGGGAGTGTCCCCAAAGGAAATTTGGTTCTTGGACCAAATAAAATTGCAGCCTTGAATGTGCCAAAGGAAACCAGGCATTCATTTTAATTACTCTGGCATTTCAACAGGATGTTGTTACCGGTGAGCAGATGGTAATAAATGTTGTCTTCCAAAGGACAAACTGGTTGTCTGCCCAACAATATAAGTGGGGAAAAAAACACATGAAGAATTGCTCCAGGGACAACTCTTTTTCCAAATGCATTTCTGGGATGATCAGCTTTTTCCTCGATTGCTCGATTGTCAAAGCTGAGATGGGAAATGTCTGGCTCTTTGTAGGCAGCTTGTAAATGTATATATTAAAGTGCACTTCTGGGCCCCCTTGAAAGATAAGTGCTCGAGAGATTCCCGGATTGAGTTTGATAAAAGCATCAATTCCACTCTCTAAGGGCACCCAATGGAACCAGGTTGCCAGCTCTTAGCAAGGGATAGGGCATCTTCTATAGACGGAACCTTGGACGAAAGCTGATGGGAGATGAATACAGATGACTGATAGACATTCTGTCAGTGTTCCAAGTAATGCACTCATAGAAAACAGAACTCCGAGGCAGGCAACATCCTCAAGGAACAATTTATTGGATATATCATATTCAGGGGTGGGTTCTACTTACCTTTACTACTGGATTGCAACAGGATCGCACACGCGCCGAGCTTCATGTGCACGCAAAAACTTCTGCGCATGCACAGATCACCTATGACGACATCCATGGCGGCGACATCCATGGAGCCTCCCACCAGTTTTGCTATCAGTTCTTGCGAACCGGTCCAAACCGGGGTCAACCCACCACTGATCATATTGGCACAAATGGTGAAAGCCGATCCTAAAAGTTCCCGCATGTCAGAGTGTTTACAGCGTGACTACTATTTTGAGTTAACCCAGGAGCAAAATACAGAACACGGAGGTTTGTCTTACAAACAGTGGTTTATATAAAAGACTTCTATCTACATACATACACGTGGTAGGCACATACCAGGCAAGCAATCGATCTTCAACTCTACACGGAGAACTACAATGCAGATGGAACACAATGAGGAGAGGAAAGAGAGACGCCCTCTAATGGCCTCCCTTATATAGACAGCTTTTTAAAGTGGCAGTAACCCTGCTGACTCATCCTCAGTTCATCATCTTGATTTACAGCCTTACAACGGCTGGTCAGTTTTAAATCTTCATTACCCTGACACTTGCAGCTTTCACCTAATTAAAAGTAAAAGTTTCCTCTTTCCCCCAAGTCACTGGTCACGCTGTCCAATCCAGTTGCTGGCCGGTTGCTTGGTTACTTCACTCCTCCTCTGGCCAGTCACCTGTCAGAATGTCCTTGGTTCCCACAGGAAAGCTTTATTGTTTTGGCTACAAACCCCATCTAACTATTTCCCCCATCCCTCTGTTGTGTGGCAACCCTGAAGCCTCTAAGATGGCCTCAGCCAGGTTCACTTCAGGGTTGAGAGGTCCGTTTAGTGACCATTCAAAATTACAATGGTACCCCAAAAAATGACTTATGACCATTTTCATGCTTATGACCATTGTAGCATCCCCTTGGTCATATGGTCAAAATTCAGACGCTTAACAACTGGGCATGTATTTATGACAGTTGCAATGTCCCAGGGTCAAGTGATCACTTTTTGTGATCAACCTTCTGAGAAGCAAAGCCAGATTCACTTAACAAGTGTGTTACTAACTTAGCAATTGCAGTGATTCACTTACCAAATGTCTCGCTTAGCAAATGAAATTTTGGGCTCAATTGTGGTCGTAAATTGAGGACTACCTGTAATATGTCATTTGAACTGAATCAAGCCAAGGGAATACTGCAGACCTCACGGCTGAAACATCTGGCCACATTTTTAGACTTTCATGGAATGTCTGTAACATTCCTGATAAACAGTTCTGGGGAAGCTGACAGCTTACACATTCTTTTTTCCCATTTATTTATTGGGTTTAATAATTGTAAATACTTTGGTTCTCATATCAGTTGATATCATGTATTTTTCCCTTATGGACCATACAGCTGTAATTGCTTTTGTATTTTAAAAGAGAACATCGGCAGACCATTATCTATAAATAGACACAGCCAGGTAAACCTGGGCAGAAAATTTAAGTAGGCCAAACCCATAGAAGAGATATAGGTGGGGACTATCTAAGCACAAAGTAGCAAATCATACTGTAATCTAGCAAACTGAGCAGCCTAAGCAATTCTTTGAAGGGGGATTTAATATTTTGTAGACGCAGTGGCTCAGTGGCTAAGACGCTGAGCTTGTTGATTGAAAAGTTGACAGTTCAGCGGTTCAAATCCCTAGTGCCACGTAACGGGGTGAGTTCCCGTGACTTGTCCCAGCTTCTGCCAACCTAGCAGTTCAAAAGCACGTAAAAAATGCAAGTAGAAAAATAGGGACCACCTTTGGTGGGAAGATAACAGCATTCCATGCGCCTTTGATGTTTAGTCATGCCAGCCACATGACCACGAAGATGTCTTTGGACAGCGCTGGCTCTTCGGCTTTGAAACGGAGTTGACCACTGCCCCCTAGAGTCAGGAACGACTAGCACATATGTGCGAGGGGAACCTTTACCTTTTAGGAAGAGGAAATAGGCAAGTTAACCACGATTAGCCTGTTACAAATAAAAACATTTGATTTGCATCACATCGAAGTAACAAAGTGGCTGTTGACCCAGAATTGCTGTAAGAGTTGGAAGAAGTCGCAGGTTATGGGCTTTTGGTGCAAGGTTGATTTCTGTTGCATTTAAACTTCAAATAAAAAGAACCGTTAGAAGGAAGGGAAACAGGGTTAACTAAATTGGGTCAGAATAATTGTCATCCACAAAGCTCTCAAGCCATTCTCAAGTCCCAAGAAAGCAATCGGAGGCCAAATCTCTGCTTATAACTCCTGCCAGTGAGTAACTTGCAGTTTGGGTTAAAAAAAAAACATTCATTGTAACCTGCTGATGTTGCAACAGGGAGCTGATTGTGTTGTTACCCTGAACAAGTGCAGAGTTCCTTCCCTGCACCACAAGAACAAGAAGGCAAAAAAAAATTAGCTGCAGTTTAATTCCTATTCCACTCTGCTTTTAAATTAGGGATTTCATGGAAAGGGGAAATAATAGAATGGACTTAATTAATGGGATAAAGATAAAGGGCCCCCTCCAATTGATCTGGATTCCTGACGGCTGCATCCATGCCATTTTTCTTGGCGTGTTCAGGATGGGTTCATCTTTGTTTCTTTCTGAGGTTTCCTTTTTTAGCTTCCCAGTTCAGTAGCTCTGAAATTCCTCCGGGTTCCACTCTCCAAATATTAATCATCAGACCTGTCCCTGCTTGGCATCCAAGCTCAGCCAAGGTGAGTAAGGTTCTGCAACCTGCTGAGGTTTTTAATAAAATGCTCCTTGGAAAAAGTGCACACTGATGAAGATGACAATAATAGCTTCAGGTTTCCACCCTGGGGAAGAAGGGGGAAAAAAAGCAATTTACCTTGACTGCTTTTTGGCTGTTTTCCTCCTGCAGCCAAGGAAGCTCATTTGCTGGCAGAAGCTGGGCACTGCAGTGATGGGGTGGGGGAGGAGTTGCTGAGGATTGAATCCTGCAAAGAGGAGGAGTCTGCTTCTGCCCTAAACAGCCCTGGCCAGGGGCTGCTAAGGATTCCCAGTCTTTTCCCTTCCTCCAGAATTCCTTTCTCTGTCCCCACTTGACAAAAGTAAGAATACCCTTACTTTGTATAGGATCGGTGTCTATGGAGAGTCTCAATCATCCATGTCATGGTTGCTCCAAAAAGGCTTTTTCCAAAAGGCAACTGGAGTAACAGAGTAACAGGAGTAACAGATTAACAGAGTTGGAAGGGACCTTTTAGGTCATCTAGTCCAACCCCCACTCAAGCAGGAGACCCTACACCGTTTCTGACAAATGGCAGTCCAATCTTTTCTTGAAAGTCTCCAGTGATGAAGCTCCCGCAACTTCTGAAGGCCACTTCTGTTCCATGGGTTGATTGTTCTCACTGTTAGAAAGTTCCCAAGATCTCTCCTTAGTCAGTTTCCATCCATTATTCCTTGTCTGGCCTTCAGGTGCTTTGGAAAAGAGCTTGACCCCCCTCCTCTCTGTGGCAGCCCCTCAAATACTGGGACACTGTTATCATGTCCGTCATGCTATCATGCGTATCATGCTATCGTGTACCATGCAATGGACTTCCTTGGTTTTTCTTTTTCTTTGAAAATGTTTCAAGAACTTTGGGAACATTTGTATAGATCAAAAAAAAAAAATTGATCCAAATCATCCAAAATAAATAAATAAAAATTGCAAATACTTCCTATATGCATATATACGCCCAGGTTTACCAACCCATCATGAAGGATCCCTGATCCTCTGTCTTTCAAAGAGGTAGGTATGCAGAAATCCCCCCCGTGATCTACCTACTGATTTCTCAGGTTAAGATGGTCGCCAAGGTATCTCTATCCCACTTTTGATCCCAACCCCCATTGGGAAATGGGACTGTTGAGGTTGGAGATGGAAGCGGCAACATTTAGACCTCAAGATGTTGCTGGAAGCAGCATCATTGCTGGGATATTTCTTGTCTCTTCAGTAGATGTCATAAATATCCCTCAGAGGCTCTTCTGTCACTCAAGCCCTAGTCACCTCATGGTTGGATAATTGCAATGCACTCTACATGGGGCTCCCCTTGAAGACTACCCAGATGATGTCCAGAAAACTTTGAAAATCTGACTTCGGTCTCATGCTTTGGATGGTTTTTTTATCTGTTTTGTGGCCCCTGTTTTGTTTTCATTTTGCTGTCAATATGAGGTGCAAAAGGATCAGGACCATATGTTAAATTGCAAGTCAAAAGATTTATTCCTCAAGTTTATACACAACAATCTAGTCAAATAAAACTCAGTGCTAAATTGGCACTAGAGAAGAGTCAATGGAATTCAAGAGGGGTTGGACCAGGGATGAAATACAGCAGGTTCTGACAGGTTCTGGAGAACCAGTAGCAGAAATTTTGAAAAGTTTGAAGAACCAGCAAATACCACCTCTGGCTGGCCCCAGAGTGGGGTGGGAATGGAGATTTTGCAATATCCTTCCCCCAGGAGTGGGGAGGGAATGGGGATTTTACAGTATCCTTCCCCTGCTACACCTACCAAGCCACGCCCACCAAGCCACACCACGCCCACCAAGCCACACTCACAGAACCAGTAGTTTGGGTTCTGTGGGTGTGGATTTCACCATTGGGTTGGACTTACTGTTTGTGGCAACATAAGGACTCTAAGCTGATGACACACTTAAATCCATCCCTCAGCTCTGCCTGCCCTTCTCCTACAGTTTATGAGATTATTTTAGTCTGGGCCATCTGTATGATATATGTTTTATATGTTTCTCTAGTTTTGTACCCCGTTGACAGTGAGAACAATCAACCAATGGAACAGCTTCCCTTCAGAGGTTGTGGGAGTTTCATTACTGGAAGCTTTCAAGAAGAGACTGGACTGCCTTTTGTCAGAAATGGCGTGCGGTCTCCTGCTTGGGTGGGGGGTTGGACTAGATGACCTACAAGGTCCCTTCCAACTCTGATAATCTGTTATCTGCTATTTCGCCTTGAGAGAAACAATTCCTGGGTTTCATCTGAGAAAGTCTTCCCCATTTCAGTGGACAACCACTAACGGCCTTGGGAATCCCCTCAACAGATGTCCAGTTACCGATGGATTAGCGCCAAGCTCTTTTGCTTATGCTCAGAGTCTCCTTTTTCAATCCTTGAGGATGTGCTAAGATCTCAACCCGGGTTCCACGTAGATGTGGGAAAATATCAGGGGTGAAATTCAAAATTTTTCCCTACCGGTTCTGTGGGCTTGGCTTGGTCGGCGTGGCAGGGGAAGGATACTGCAAAATCTCCATTCCCACCCCACTCTGGGGCCAGCCAGAGGTGGTATTTACCGGTTCTCCAAACTACTCAAAATTTCCGTTGCCGGTTCTCCAGAACCCGTCAGAACCTGCTGAATTTCACCCCTGGAAAATATCTGGGATGAAATCCGGTGGGTTTGATGAAAGCCGAGTCTAGTTTCTGCAGAGGAGGATATGGCTGTCTTTGTCCCTCTCCCTTCCCTGCCTTTTCCGTCTTTTACAGCAGGAGAATGCTGAGTCATTCCTGCAGCATCATCAGCATCTCTCTTTAAATTCTGTCTGGCTCTCTGGATCCCATCTCAGCAAAAGGCAGATAATTGGAAAGCCAGACATTCCCTAAGTGAAGCTCAGCGCCACCAATGTCACCTTTTCCTTAGGACTGCCACATTTTTTTAAAAAAAATCATTCCTTGATTTTATTAAAGTGAAATTAAATCAAACGGAAATGAAATGAATAGGGTTGATACGGCCACCTATCCCACGACAGTGATTCGGGGTGGGATGGGCAGGGGTGGGCTGCTGGAAGTTCGCAGGGGTTTGGGAGAACCTCTAGCTAAGATTTTGTGCATCCACAAATCCCACTCCTGGCTGGCCCCACCCCTCCCAGGAGTCCCCAAGCAGCCTGCTTTGGATGCAGGTAAGTGCAGGGTGCACGCAGAGGCTCAGGGAGGGCGAAAAACGAGCCTACGGGAAGCTCTGGAGGCCCATTTCTCGCCTCCAGAGGGCCTCCGGAGCCTGGGGAGTCCATTTTCACCCTCCCAGAGGCCCAAGAAAAGCCTCCGGAGCCCGGGGAGGGCAAAAATGCCCCCTCCACCGTGGTGCAGGAGGCTGACTAGGCCACACCCACCATGGCTATACCCACCCAGCAACCAGGCAGAGAACCCCTTGCTAAAATTTTTGAAGCCCACCCCTGGGGATGGGGTGTATAAAAATGAAATATTTTTTTTATTAGATCATGATTTCATTGAAAAACTCAGTGAAAAGGGTTGAAATGTCCACCTAAGCCACAATGACCCAGGATAGGTGGAAGGGTAGAAGAAGGAATAACAAAACTGCAACATGCCATCCCAGCACCTGAGAATCAAACAATAATTCCACTCAGAAAGAAACACAGGAGCAGCAATAGAAGTCTCCTGACCACCTGGTCTAAATCCTGGGGAAGCACTCAGATCTTCCACACCTTCTGAGAAACCTAAGTGGGTCAAAGCCTTCTAGATCTGGAGGGGGGTGGGGTACGGATGCTAGAGTAGCATATCTGGGCTACAAGAATTAGAATGTATTTATAGCCCATCTTTATTATTTGTTTTACAAACAACAACTCCAGACAGTGGACACAGATTCTTCCTCCTATTTTCTTTACAACAAGCACCCTGTAAGAGGAGTTAAGCTAAGAGAGAGAGAGAGAGAGAGAGAGAGAGAGAGAGAGAGAGAGAGAGATTGAAAAAGTCACCCAGCCAGCTTTCATGCCTGGGGGTAGGCATCAGGGGTAGGTTCTAAAATTTTTACTACCGGTTCTGTGGGCATGGCTTATTTTGTGGGCGTGGCTTGATGGCCATGTGACAATTCTTTAGGATTTAGCAGAGGTCTACCAGGCTTTTAACTGCTTGCAGAGCTGTACCAATCTACCCATTTATTTTTTGCAGGCACTGGTCTGCTCATGTATTTTTGCAGGCACTGATCTACTCATGTATTTTTGCAGGCACTGGTCTACTCATTTGTTTTCTTTTAACACTAATCAGCTGTAAGGCGGCCCTTTGAAGCCCCAGGCAAGAGTTTAAACAGTTTTTTTCCCTTTAGCCATCATCTGGGACTCAGGAGGCAGCAATAGATTGGGGGTGGGGCCAAATAAAAGGTAAGAATAAAACGGGGGGGGGCAGAATCGGTTGGATGACATCATATCGTCACCGGCTCGGGAGAACCAGGCCGAACCAGGAGGAACCCATCACTGGTAGGCATGAAAGTTCTAGTGGGACTAGAACTCACCATTTCCTGGTGATTGGTCCAAAATCACTCAGCTGGCTTTCATGGCTAAGGTGGGACTAGAACTCCCAGTCTCCCAGTTTCTAACCTGGTGCCTTAACCGTTAGACCAAACTGGTTGCAGATGACCAATGGACGGGAAAAAAAGAATTAAGAGTTTTATATACTTCTGCCACTATCTAGATGACTGGGTTTTTCCCCCCTGCCCATTCCAGTAGCCTTACTTACAGAGAGAGGGGGGGGGGGAGAGAGAAAGAGAAAGAGAGGGAGAGGGAAGGAGGGAAGGAGGGAGGGAGAGAGAGATGCCTTCTTTTTGCTTCTGGGTTACCATTATCATAAACCATATTCCTATTATGGCTGTAACGCTGCCAAACACATCCATTCCCGATTCCAACACACACACACCCCTCCCCAATGCTTTTCTTGGAAGGTAATAGATTTTCTTTCTACTTTAGTATGCTACAGTAATTTATTACTATTATCTATATTTTGGACCTCTGCTTCCTTTCTCCTGCTTTCTCTTTTAACGGGAGCCCTCTAGGGCATTGAGTTGAAGTAGAAAGTCCCGAGAAAGCAGCTTAGCCTGAAATTCTGAGAGCAGAAAGGATGAGAAAGGTAGTGGGAGAGTAATGCAGGGGCAGATCCGGTGTGACTCTTGCTACTTTTTCACCACAAAACTCAGATAAATCATTTCGGTTTCACTTCTGCTTCCCCCCAAAGATGATTCTCAGAGTTCTCAGTAAGATACAGAAACGTCCATCTGGAAGAGAAAGCAAAATTAGCTTAATTTCTATGCATTAAATTTCTGTTAAATTCATCCATTCCAAATCATGGATTTTACTCCTTTTGGACTATTGAATAACTTTCTCATTCTATCACACTAAAGATAGAACTTCTCAATCCTTGCTATTTTACCATTTCACGATTTCAGTTTTAATTTGGCTGGACAAGAAATAGAATCTGGGTAGAACAGAAGGGCAGCTGCCCTCCTAACCATAACAAAGTGATAGGTGTTGGCTACTAACCACGATGACAAAAAGAATGAACAAAAATGAGTCCTGTGACATTACAATGCAAGTCCTAACCCTGTGACTTTCATATTTATATCCTAACCTGGATGGATTTCTTCTGTAGGAACTTTGAGTCTAAGGTTATAGTGCCATCCCTTTTTTGATGAAATCCAATCTTGATTATGGTCTTAGACCACCATAACACTTTTTAATTTTTATTCAGTTCTACTTTGAGCCTGTTACTGGTAGTCCTCAACTTATGACCATCTGTTCAGCAATTGTTTGAAGTCATCATTACAACCTCATTACTTAGCGAGGGCAATTCCAGTCCCAATTGTGGTTGTAAGTCAAGGACTACCGTACCTGTAATTATTCCTTCCGCTGTTTTATAGTTGTTGAGATTGCATGTTGTTTAAATTATTGGAAACCCCAAGGAAACATTTGCTTGTTATCATGGTAGACTCTTAATAAATATAACCACTTTTGTTATTTTATTGTGCACATACCTACACATACATACAAGTGGAAATCCATTGCACAGTGTCTGAGCATGGGGAATTTCAACAACCCATTAACAGTGTCTATGAATCATCTGCGATTAAGCTAATGGTCAGACTGTTCCTGCAGTATAGTATGTTGCCTTTTAGTGGGATCATTAAAAACTTGGCTTGCTTTCTATAGCCATTGATCAAAGAACCAGCATTTTCAGTTTGAAAGGAGATGGTTTAAAATTCAAAAGCTAAATTTCAAGGATTCCAAATCAGCACTGAGATCATCTACCATTCATTGCATTAAAACCATAAACCATATTATGCCGGGACCTTCGCTTTTAGACTGCCAACGTCTCTCTGCTGTTAGCCAATATATACAAATGCACATTATGATCCATAAATAATGGATTTATCTTTTGGTGTAAGCCATAGTTATGTAATTATGGTTTAGCCATTCTGCAAAATGCATGTTTCTTTTGAGTAAAGGCATGATGGCTAACCTTTTTTTAAAAATGCAGTTTAGAATAGATAGATAGATAGATAGATAGAGGGAGGGAGGGAGGGAGGGGGGGAGGGAGGGAGGGAGGGAGGGAGGGTTGGATGATGATAGTTAATAAATGAAAGATGATAGATAGATAGATAGATAGATAGATAGATAGATACCCTGTTTCCCTCCAAAATAAGACATCCCCTGATAATAAGCCCAATCAGGCTTTTGAGCGCATGGCAATAAGGCCAAGCGCTTATTTCAGGGTTCAAAAAAACATAAGACAGGGTCTTATTTTCAGGGGAACACGGTGGATGGATGGATGGATGGAGAGAGATAAAGACAAGAGACAGAAATAAAGATGAGAGAGATAAAGACGAGAGAGAGAGAGAGATGAGAGATAAAGATGAGCAACATATGACAGACAGGCAGACAGACAGACTTGCCTGTCAAGTATACAGATGAGATATAAAATCCACATCTTTATAAGTAGACATGGAATTTGTTGTGTACAAAGTTGGAAAACACTGGGATTTTTAAAACTAGAACTCCAGAGATGCTGTGAACCAAGAGTAGGAGAAGCCCAGATCTAACTGACCTCCACTAATTTCAAATTAAAGTTTGGAATTTTCAGGATAAAGGCAAGTCCAAGTATAAGTAAGCAGAGGATCTTTTTCTTGGTTAAAAACGCAGGAAGGGTTTACCATTGCCTTCTGCCTGCCTGCTATGAAATGACTCCTTTGCCATTATCGCTAAAAGGATTATCCGCCTCCAGAATCTCTCTACGTTGCTGTTGCCTATTACAGAGACCTGCTAATCGAATCTAGCCAGAAATCTCTGCTGGGGTTAATTTGCCTGCAGTGTGATGATGTTGTTGTTAAGGCAACAACAAAACTGTTAAATAACACCATTACAATAAACCTAAAACAATAAGTAGGCACATTAAAGTACATATTAAAAACAGAAAACTAATGTTGCATGGAATCTTAAAGGCAGTCTGAGAATAGCCATTATCCTATACACATCTTGGAGAACAGTGATACCTTCATTGATTTCCTGAAGGCTGCTGAACAACTTATGGGGTGCGGCTACTGAGAAGATGCTATTCCCGACCACTGTTGTGTCCGCCAATCCCCTCTGGAGATCTTCATGCAGAATATTGAAAGAGGATTTCTTTTAAAGTGCTTGGATCCTAAGCCTCTTGATCAATGCCGATGAAAATTGATCTGGTAGACTTCCGGTTCCGGTCCCAGAGGCGACAGACACTGATTGGGCTAGCTCTGGCCCCAGTGTCCGATCCCCCCCATCTGGAGGCCCTATGGGCCAAACGCCCTAATATTGGGGCGTTTGCCGTTCGAGGGCGGCTCGCCAGGGGTCCCCTGCCTCACATCCAGGGGCTGGGAGGCCGATGCTGGCGCGCCTGAAGCTCCAGCGGGGGAGGGAGGCGATCAGCGGCCTTTTCTGGGACTGCTGAGGTGCCACAGCGCCTAAGGGGACCGGTGCTTACCTGCAAGACACAGCGGACTGGGAGCTGATCGACCGGAAAGTTGAGGTGGTATGATGGAGTTTTAACTGCAAGGAGCAGAGAGCTGACAAGGCATCCTGGAGGTGAGAGGGGGGGGTTGGAGTCCCCCCCCCCCTTGTAGCTGGAAAGGTGCCCTGGCTGAGAAGTAGGGGGAAAGAAATGGAAAAATACCCCTTCCTTTGCTGACTTTTTCTTGAGGATGGCTGAATCAGAATTTGTTAAAGAGGTCTGGTGGCCTCTCTTCCCGGTGGAGAGCTATGGCGGCGGTCCGACTTCCTGCTTCTTTATTTACGACTGAAGACATTACCCACCTCGAGCTTCCTGTTTGACCTACTCTGCACTCCGGACTCGTTGCTCCTGTGAGCGCCCACTGGTGGATACTGGAAAAATTACACCGACTGTCAATCCCTCTTTCTCTTTCTTTCCTGGAGGCTTGTTTTTTGGGATTTTCCATCTTCTATCATTGTAAGATGGCCAAGGGCCACAAAACAACAGCAGCTGACATGGAAAAAATTTTGGAAAGACTGGCAAAATTGGATCAGAAATTGGATAAGTTGGATGATTTGCAAAAAGGATTATCTGAAATCAAATCTGAAATGACACTTACGAAAAAAGATTTAAATGATGTTCAACAGCTGGCAGAGCAAAACAAGAAGAAGATGGGGGGTCTGGAGGGGGAGGTACGGGCACTCCAGCGGGTGGAAGAAGGGAGAGGAAATGCAATGCTAACTTTACAATTAGATAAGTTGTCTTATTTTCTCAGGTTTCAAAACGTGGAACAACTTGACCAGGAAAACTTGAGAGAAGTGATGGTCAAAATGTTGGGTGAATTTCTTGAAAGAGATTTGGAGTCTATTGGAAGGGATGTGGATTTGGTGTATAGAGTAAACTCACAATTTGCAATTTTACATAGTGTCCCAAGAGAGGTCCATATTAAATTTGTAAGAAGGAAACTGAGAGATGAGATATTGAGAAAACAAAGACTGGGGGCGCTGGTGTACAGGGGCAAGGAGGTCACCATCCTAAAGCAGATTCCCAGACAGGTACAAGAATTAAGGAGAAAATATTATTTTTTATCAAACAAGCTGTACCTTAAGGGAGTAGGCTTTAGGTGGTTGATTCCGGAGGGTTTGATGATTTTCTGGAAGGACAGTAGGAAGAAAATTAATAATGTAGCCTTTTTTTGAGCAGCATAAGTCCTTCCTAGAGGGAGAAGATACAGGAGCCGAAGAGGGGGAAGTATCAGATGAACAAGGAGCGGGGGCGGGCGGGGCTGTGGCGGCCCGGGAGGAGGGGGGAGGCCAGGCCATGGTTTTAAGAGCTAGAGCTAGGAAATGAAGAAAGGAGGGGAATCTATTATCTAATGGTTTGTGGTTTTTTTTGATATCTCTTTTTACTCCTTCTTTTCACTATACTTTGTATAATATTTTGGCTATTGGCTTTCTTTGCTTACATAACTTTTATATATTCCGGTTGTTTGTTTTGATTTAACATAATAACATCTGTTGTGTGAGAATTTAAAAAAGAGAAAATAATAATTTAAATATCTTTTCTATAAAGATATTGAAAATTCAACATATTGTAAATTATAATATTGTATATTTTTAACCAATAAAAACTTTTCTTATAAAAAAAAAAGAAAATTGATCTGGTAAAGCTTTGGTAACCAAGCACAGGACTTTCAATGCAGTACCAGGTTTATGCGGTCCCACTGAACAATGGGATAGCTGTGTCCTGCATCGGTTGTATCTTCAATAGTTGTCTCATCTGAAATGCATTGTGGTTGCTGATGAGACCAGTTCGGTGTTTTCAGTGTTAGCGACTTTAAGATGGGTGGACTTCAGTGGCGGGATTCAAACGGTTCAGGCCTATTCAGGCGAACTGGTAGTTAAATTGCTGGCTGGCTCCACCCCTCCCTGCCCCTCCCAGGAGTCCCCAGGTGCCCCATTTTGGCTCCCAGGTAAAAAAAAGGCTCAAAATGGGGCATGGGGGTATGTGGCACCCCACCCTGCAGCCTGTTTTTTCTCCCAGGAGGCTGCAGGGAGGCCTCTTAGGCCCAAAATGGGGCGCAGGGGGGTGCAGCGCTCCCCCCCCCCAGCCATTTTCACTCCCAGGAGGCTTCAGGAAGGCCTCCTAGGCCCAAAACGGGGTCCCCCTCTATGGCCCGTTTTTCCTTCCAGGGGGGTGCAGGAGGCCGAGTGCTGCCTGTCACACCCCCTGGCCACGCCCACCATGGCCACACCCACCCAGCAGAGAACTGGTTGTTAAATTATTTGAATCCCACCACTGGTGGACTTCAACTCCCAGAATTCCCCAGCCATCGTAAAGTTGCCAAGTTTGAAAAACACTGAGTTCGCTTAAACCAAATAAGATTGTGAATGGAGCATCAGCCCAAAGTGGACATGGGGCCTTCTTGGCAGTGAGAATTTCTGTGTTATAGAAACAGCCTGCATCAATTCCATTCCCACTAGTTCTTAACAGATGGGTTTCCTTCTGCCACTCCTGAAGTCATTTATTCTCCTAAAGCCTGGGAAATGCCAGCGCTTGTTATCCCCTTTTAAGAGATGGCCTGCAGAGTCTGCCTCTGATAATGAAAACTCACCATCCATCAAGCGTGCATTACGCTGTCAGGCTTTCAAAGGCTGATATAATCATCTTGTTCACATTCCTTGAAACAGAAAAAAAAAAAGCCCACCCAAAAGGAGGCAGAAAAGGTTTTTAACATGTCGTGTGTTTTTTTTCCCCTGATTACTAAGCAAGGTTTGCAAAGGCATATTGTTACTTTCAGAGGGGTCATCTTTGGAAGTGCATCACGCATTCCCATTGCACTTTTCTCTTTGAAGGTAAGCAGTCTTATGCAAAGCGGAGAAAAAAAGGGTAAGAAGGATTGAGGAAAAGAAATTAAAGGGAGGAATAAAAATAGAATAAATTCCTCCTCCTCCTCCTCCTCCTCCTCCTCCTCCTCCTCCTCTTCTTCTTCTTCTTCTTCTTCTTCTCCTTCTCCTTCTCCTTCTCCTTCTCCTTCTCCTTCTCCTTCTCTTTCTCCTTCTCCTTCTCCTTCTCCCTGAGCTGTGGTGGCACAGTGGTTAGAATGCAGTACTGCAGGCTACTTCTGCTGGCTGCCTGCAATTTGGCAGTTCAAATCTCCTCCTCCTCCTCCTCTCCTCCTCCCTTTTTCCTTCTTTCTTCTTCCTCTTTTT
>WNWU01000058.1:5747892-5763669 GCA_012654045.1 Ptyas mucosa | reverse complement strand
GTTTGAAGACTTCTGCTTTAACCACTAGACCAAACTGACTCTGATTAAACATATCATGAGTCTAAGTGAACCACGTCACTTGCTACTACGGTAGGGACATTTCAACAAAGTGTTCAAACAAAGCTTCGCCAACTCTGTTTAGAGACAGCGCAACCATTCATGTTCAGTGGTGCCCGATGCTGTACTGTGGCATGTGACGAGCGATGGCTTTTTCACCTTTGAAACTCTTCAAGTTGATTCCTGTCTTAATGCCTCATAAGAAGCCTTCCTTGGTCTGATCGCCTTTCAGAGGTACAAACTTTAGTTCCCAAATTCCAGCAACGATCCAGATGTGGGAAGTCTGGTGATGAACGTCATGATTTGGCAACTTGGTGAGTGACAAAGTCCTCCTGTCTATAGCGTTCAGTTTCATTGGAGACTTTGGGGTTCCAGAACTTATTGGTTTTATACTTCCAAAGGAGAAGACGCCGTGTCCCCAGTTGTGGGAGAGAGCTGACCTCCAACCTATTTTTTCCCCCTCTCTCCAGATAAATTCTTCCCAATAGCACAGTAGCCTCTGTGTCTCTGCTGGCTGGAAAGGCAGTCCTTATATCCAAACTAGGGGTGGGATGCTGGGGGTTCGCAGGGGTTCAGGAGAACCTCTAGCTAAGATTCTGTGCAGTTTGGAAAACTCCCAAATCCCGCTCCTGGCTGTCCCTGGCCACCCGGCCCTGCCCCTCCCAAGAATCCCGACATGGCCCGTTTTAGATACAGATAAGTGCAGGGCACATGTGGAGGCTCAGGAAGGGTGAAAAATGGGCCTACCAGAAGTTCAGGAAGGGCCTCCGGAGGGCCTCCAGAGTCTGGGGAGGCCATTTCCCTCCTGGAGGCTCAAGAAAAGCCTCCAGAGCCTGGGGAGGGCAAAAATGCCCCCCCCCCGGCCATGGTGCAGGAGGCCGACTAGGCCACACCCACCATGGCCACACCCACCCAACAACCAGGCAGAGAACCCCTTGCTAAAAATTTTGAAACCCACCCCTGATCCAAACTAACCTTGGTTTCATAACACCAGCAGAAGTGACTTCTTTTGTCTGTTGCTTTGGTTCACTTGTCCCAGCATGCTCTATTTTACTTACTGTGTTCTGCAACCTTGCTCTTGCAGAAAGTGGGAAAATGTAGCTTTCATTGCTGTTGTTTATGTTTTCAGGGCATTTTTCAGTTTGCCCTAAGGCAAACTGTCAGTTGTCCCAGGATAATGTTGCAGGATCCCATCTGATTTGGTCACCGGGATCACAGGTTTTTGTCTTCTGAGCTTTCAGACTTGTGCTAGAGCCCATTTTCAGGGAAACTTCTCTCTAGTAGAGTGTGTGCTGTTGTGTATGTGGTATTTATAGTGCCTGTCGTGAGTGGCTTTTTAGATGTTGATTGGATGTGTTGATGGCTGTCGTTTGCTTGTGCTGCCCAGCCCTCGCCTTCCAAGTACTTGATAGCAGGGCTGAAATGCTACCGGTTTGGACCGGTTCGCCTGAACCGGTAGTAAAAAAATGCTACTGGTCTGAATGAACCAGTATTTCCGACGATCAGCTGTGCCACGCAATTTATATTTGCTAGAAAGCAGGGAATCCTTCTTTCTAGTGAATCTAAATCACGCAGCACAGCTGTTCCCACCCCCGTCTGTTCTACTTACCTTAGATAAGGCTTCTTAAGCCTCCTTCTGCAGTGGGCATGCGCATGCAGCGTCTGTTTGGCATGCACCGTGCATGCACGTGCAGCAGCAAGCCGGTAGCAGGCTTTGGAGCATTTCACCACTGCTTGATAGGCTGGTAGTAAATCAGCACTCCTGTTGACTGACCAAGGGCCTGTTTCCCAGGCTTTAGTCACTTTCCTGGCTGTTTTTGTGCCTGCTCGTCCAACAATCTTAGTAGCTGCAAAAGTAGCTGTCCTTGTTCATTGCAGTGTGAGGCTACCAATAGGTTCGGGTCTCCTCATCTGACCGCTCACTAGTGTTCTTGCAATCTGGTGATTAGCTTCTATGTACTCTACATAGTCACAGGGACAATCCATGCAGGGGATTCAGTAAATTACATAGTATCTGCAATCTTTCTGAGTGTTCTTATCATCCCTGTTAGTCCGTGGGTGAGTTCAGTTTGTTCTGACTCCCTACAGCGTTCGACATTTTCCCCTCTTGCCGTCAGCCTTAGAAATATGTGGGCTGGTAATCACTGGTGCTGTAAGTGTGGGTGGAAATACAATTACAACATATACATGGCTTGCAGATCGGTTTTTGCTTTTTCCCAACAGCCAATGGATTAGATTCATTGCATTTGTTCTAGCTATGTGCTTATGTACACCCTGGAAAAGAAAGTCAACTAGAAAAAATAATAGCCTTGATTCCTTAAAACCGCTTTGGATTTAAATTGGTTTGCAGAGTCCCACTCAGGCCTACGAAAGATGTCTGCCTTCCTTCCCAACTGGAAATTTCATGAGGTTACACCACCGATCCAACCTGGATTACAGTTCCTATCATGCCCTGCCAGATGGGTTGGCTTGAGTGCGAAGGCCGCTAAGTTACTTGTTTGCCCAAAACTCTTCCTAACTTTATTTTTCTTTGCCAAGTTTCCAAGTTTGCAGTCCTCGACTTGTTTACTGTTTAGTCATAAAAGTTATTGCATGGCTTTTTGTGTGCGGGTCCTTAAGAATCACAAAGTAGCTTTTTCTTAATTTGGGGCATTCCGTGAGGTTTTGATTGCAACGTTTGGTCTCCACACAGACATACAGTATCTGGTTGGGGATGATAGAAGCAGCTTCTAGCACATTCCACAAGTGGAGAGTGGGGGGAGGAAGACATGGGGAGGGAGTATTAGACAAACTGGACTGCGGTGACTCTAAGTATAAGGAAAAGAAGGATATGCTTCATCCAAAAAAAAAATGATTTGCATGGACCGGGTATAACTGTTGGTAGTACAGTGGTCTAAAGCACCCTGTTATTAACACCAGCTGCCTGCAATTATTGCAGGTTCAAATCTCACCAGGCTCAAGGTTGACTCAGCCTTCCATCCTTTCTAAAGTAGGTAAAATGAGGACCCAGATTGTGGGGGAAATAAGCTGACTTTGTATAAATATACAAAAGTATGAAGGTTATTGCTTAGCGCATTGTAAGCCGCCCTGAGTCTCTGGAGAAGGGCGGCATATAAATCAAATTTAAAAAAAAAACAAAACCATTAGGGAGAAGTAACAGAATGTGGAAGAAGCTGTGGCTGGCTGGCCAACATCCTCAACAGGAATCTTCTACATTGCATTCATCAGAGGCATCACAGTGGCTCATTTTGAAAAGAGTAAGCCAGCCTCTTGTCTTTTTAAGCATAGTCATCTCCACGGGTGGGCTTCAGATCCTTTAGCAACGGGTTCGCTGCCCCATTGCTGGGTGGGCATGGCCATGGTGGGTATGGCCTAGTCGTCTGCCTGGACCACAGCGAGGGGGGACATTTTTCGCCCTCCCCAGGCTCCAGAGGCTTTCCTCGAGCCTCCCGGAGGGCGAAAACTGCTTCCCCTGGGGTCCAGAGGTTTCCGGACTTCCGAAACCTCCAGTAGGCCCATTTTTTGCCCTCCCAGACTCTCCGCGCAGCCCTTGCACTTACCTGGAATGATGAACGGACGGCATGGAGACTCCTGGGAGGGGAAGGGCAGGCGTAGCCAGCTAGGGGTGGCATTTGGGGGTTCACTGAACCCCGGTGATCCTTGGCTAGATGATCGCCCGAACCCCCAAGAGCCACCCCTGGTCATCTCCACTATGCAGCACAGTCATGGAACTCGGCTACAAATCCTGTAAGTAAGGTTGGGAAGTTGTCCATGTGAACATGTTATTTTGGATGTTTGGTGCATGTTGGCTGGGGATGATGGTAGCTGGGGTCCAGCAACATCGGGAGGAGCCCATTTTTCTCCACCTCAAAAAGCAATACTCACATTAAGTACCCAGGTAACATTTGAGTGCAATTGTGTCTTATAATATGGAATTGCCGCATAGGGCCAAGCTTCATTATGGTCGTTTTACATGGAAATGATGATGCTTATGGGTAAACTCAACCACTATGGCTTATGGCTTTCCATAATTCCTATACCTGGTCAATTGGGACCAATTAAAAAAGAAAAACAATCAAACCATGACTTAACTTACGAGCCGTGGTTAGAACGCAGTACTGCAGGCTACTTCTGCTGACTGACTGCTGCCAGCAATTTGGCAGTTCGAATCTCACCAGGCTCAAGGTTGACTCAGCCTTCCATCCTTCTAAGGTTGGTAAAATGAGGACCCAGATTGTTGGGGGCAAGAGGCTGACTCTGTAAACCACTTAGAGAGGGCTGTAAAGCACTGTGAAGCGGTATACGTCTAAATGCTATTGCTATTGCTATTGCTAACAAGATGGCAGAATTCATCCTGGTGCGCTAAGCCTATGGGTTGAAAGGAAGTAAGTAAGGAGTCCCTGCGGAGTTTACTCCACTAGTTGTTGCTGACTCTAAGGGGGGCGCTGCTCATCTCCATTTCAAGGCCGTTGAGCCAGTGCTGTCCAAAGGCATTTCTGCAATCATGTGTCACAGAGCGCTGTTACCTTCCCACCGAAGTGGTATCTATTTATCTATTCACATTTGCATGCTTTCAAACTGCTAGGTTGGCAGGAACTGGGGCAAGAAGCAGCAGATCACCCCGTCACGTGGTACTTTCCAGCAGTCGAGAAGCCCAGGGTCTTAACTGCTGTAAGGAAGTGGGGCAGGGAAATTTTCTTTCAAGCCTTTCTCGTTCCTGATTCACAGACACTTAAGTTGGTTGCCTCTCCCTGCTCCTGCCTTTTCTTTTTCTTTTTTTCAAGCAATCTGTTGATGTAGAAAGAACTTTCAGGGTCTGTCTATGTCTACTGCACTGAAGATGAAAGGAATTGCCCCTTTTTGTTTCAGGGGTTTTGCTCAGAGATCATTGCCCATCCCCCCTTGTCTGATTTCCACCCGACCTATTCAAGTCAGTGCTGTAGTCCAGACATTGCACCAAATGATGTCAGCCTTCCTTTTTAATGTTCTGCCTCTCCCATCCCTCCCCATGACTCAGAGAGATCTGAATTGATGGCTCTAGAAATCAGGTGGGGAGACAGTAGGAGGAAGGTTGAGGCTTTTGTCTGAAGGGCAGGACTGATAGCTGCGGCTTTACCAGGGCGTGGCCAACCCAGTTATACTGCAGTTTTGCTCTGCAGAGAGATTTTGCATCACCCGTTCAGCCCTTGCAGATTTTTTTTCCCTCTTTGGTTAACTCTCTGTGCACCAATGAAGAGAAAGAAAGAAAGAAAGAAAAGTTGTATTCCTGGATCGAGTCATTGTTTTAGGGACCAGAAATAAATATGCGCACCTGGGAACAAGGGAGAAGGGAAGAAGGAAGATGCAGCAATAATGAGAGATGCTTACCTAGGAAATTCCCAGATGTCCACCATCATCATAGGGACATGTTTAGAGCAGCCCTGTGGGCTCAGTTTGCTAAGAGGTACAACAGCTCGTTTAGTGACCGTTCAAAGGAACAGTGGCACTGAAAAAGTGACTTATGACCGTTCTTCATACTTATGACCATTGCAAGCATCTCCATGGTCACATGATCAAAATTAGAACCCTTGGCAACCGACTCCTATTTATCACAGTTTCAGTCAAAATGGGTCTCGTGATCCCCTTTTGAGACCTTCTGAGAAGCAAAGTCAATGGGAAAATCTGATTCACTTAACAACCATGCGGCTAACTGAACAAATGCAATAATTCCTTAAGAGCCGAGGTGGCGCAGTGGTTAGAGTGCAGTACTGCAGCTACTTCAGCTGGCTGCTAGTTCAGCAGATCAGCAGATCAAATCTCACCGGCTCAAGGTTGACTCAGCCTTCCATCCTTCCGAGGTGGGTAAAATGAGGACCCAGATTGTTGGGGGCCATATGCTATTTAGTATACTGTCTATTGGTGTAAGCCACCCAGAGTCCTCGGAGAATGGGCGGCATAGAAATATGACTAATAAAATAAATAAAATAAATTCACTTAACAACGGTGACTCAAAAAAGTCGTAAAATGGGGCAAAACTCACTTAACAAACATTTCACTTAGTGACAGAAACTTTGGGCTCAATTGTGGTCGTAACTCAAGGGCTACCTGTAGTTGCATGTTAACTGAGCGATGTAGCACATTCTGCCAGAATGTGGCATTTTTCCTATTTTGCTTTGGCTCAGAAATTCCCATCCCTTTTGGAGATCAGTTAGTCCATGATTTTGAGAACTGCGTTCTGGGAACAGGACCACTTTCGAAAAGCAGGTGGAACGAAGTTCACCAAAGAGTATGTCCATTGGAGAGATAAGGAAGATCTCCAGGTTGGATTAGTGGACCTCCGAAGTCCCTTCCAGCCCTATGATTCTATGAGTGCAGTACTAAAATCCCCTTTAACAGATTCCTTAGTAGGATTAATAAAATAAGAACCAATACATTGAAATTATCTCCATTCCTACCCAAATGAGCCATGGGGGCGCAGTGGTTAGAAGGCAGTACTGCAGGCTAATTCTGCTGACTGCCAGCTGCCAGCAGTTCTGCAGTTCGATTCTCACTCACTCAAGGTTCCATCCTTCCAAGGTCAGTAAAATGAGGACCCAGATTGTTGGGTGCCGTATGCTGACTCTGTAAACTGCTTAGAAAGGGCTGTAAATAGCAAAAGCAATAGCACTTAGACTTATATACCGCTTCATAGTGCTTTACAGCCCTCTCTAAGCAGTTTACAAAATCATCCTATTGCCCCAGTGGTGAAATCTGAATTTTTTTACTACCGGTTCTGTGGGCGTGGCTTGGTGGGCGTGGTGTGGCTTGGTGGGCATGGCAGGGGAAGGATACTGCAAAATCCCCATTCCCTTCCCACTCCTGGGGGAAGGATATTGCAAAATCTCCATTCCCACCCCACTCTGGGGCCAGCCAGAGGTGGTATTTGCCGGTTCTCCGAACTGCTCAAAATGTCCACTACTGGTTCTCCAGAACCTGTCAGAACCTGCTGGTTTTCATCTCTGTATTGCCCCCAACAATCTGGGTCCTCATTTTACCCACCTCGGAAGGATGGAAGGTTGTGTCAACCTTGAACCGGTGAGATTTGAACTTCCGAACTGCAGCTAGCAGTCAGCTGAAGTAGCCTTGTGAAGCGGTATATACGTCTAAGTGCTGTTGCTATAGTGATTTTATATTAATTTTTCAGGTGTGAAGCTCTTTTTTTAAAAGATGAATAGAAAATACATTTTTGTTTCCCCTCTATTACCGGTCATGTTGCAGTGACCAGTCTGGAGTCTATGAATTTCTGGGATCCTTCTCAAGAGTTAGATAGACTTGATTGGAGCTAACAATGCATATTTTCTTCTGTTTGCATTTCACTTCAAATGGGGTTGGAGAAGAATTCAAACCTCTCCATTTGGGGAACTATAGTAAAGTCCTTTCTTACTTAGCTTCCCCAGCTAAAGGAAGTATTCTTCTAGTATGCCGTTTCTCGACCTTGGCTTATCTCAAAGCGTGGATGCGTTCAAAAATGGGAGTGAGGGATATATGCTGCATCTGAAGATGGAGGTTCCATTTAAATTCTATAGCTCGGAGTGATTGGTCGACTTGTACTTCAGTGAAAAACATAGTCTCTCTGGGAGATGATCAGGCTGAGACCGAGAGAGGGGTCAAACATGTCATCAGTCTAGATTCCCTGCGTGCCCACAAGAGAACTCATACCTACCTTGAATTCCCGTGACTCTTTTCTACCACCAGTTTGCATTAGTAGTTCAGATTCTTGTAGAGAGATTAAGCTTGCAATAAAAATTTATACCCGTTTGAACTTCCTGGTGCTCCTGATTTCCCTGATGCTTGACAACCTCCTTGCCAAGATCAGATTAAGACTCAACCAGGGTTCAGATCCCTTTTTTCACGAAAGTTGAGGAAGATCCATTTCGGCTTTTCCTTCAAGCAGCCCAAGGTCTCCAACCAGATTTTAGTAGCATCATCTTTTCTTGGTGGAGAACAGTTTGTGTGCCCAAAGCATAAAAAACATCCTTGTCTGGGAAGGTCTCAAATTGCAAAAGAAAGAGGCAGAAAATGGCTCTGTGGACCTAATGGGGTTTGATCAATAAGTCTAAAGTAAGCTTCTGAATTAGATTGCAGAACAAAGAAACAAAGGGAGTTTTCCAAGGTTAGAGCAGCCGATGTGTGCCTTTGGGAGAAGGCAGAGGAGGTTATGGGTTGTCTGCATCTTTGGGAACCATTTTTCTTACAGAGTCCTTGGCAGACAGATGGGGTAGAGAACGCTTTACAAAAAACAAAGAATAATTTTGAAAGCCTATTTGGCAACAACGGCTTGTTCTTTGCTCTGACTGTACAAGTGGGCATTGCCACAAAATGCTGAAGGTCTAAAACACAGCTGCTCAGAGTTTGAGCATCTCCACCTGGACCACTGAAAGTAGGACAAACAAAACGTCAAAGAGAAATCTGAGGAGAATCCATGGTTCTCCAGGCCAGGGGTCTCCAACCTTGGCAGCTTTAAGACTTGTGGACTTCAATTCCCAGAATTGCTGGCTGAGGAACTCTGGGAATTGAAGTCCACAAGTCTTAAAGTTGCCAAGGTTGGAGACCCCTGCTCCAGGCACTCCTCTAGTTCAACTCCCATCAGCCCCAGTGATTAGGAAAGCTGCCACTGTAGTCTGTCCGGTATGGCCCAAGTTTTACTAATGTGAATAATTAGGCCTAGTTTTGCAAAATGATGCTGCAAGAGGTTTTTCAGGCAACAATTTCAAGAGTTTCTAGTTTTCTTTCTCCAATATTTCACTCCATGTGCTATAGAATGACTAAAATTCAGATTTGCAGTCAAAAATACATCACGACAAAAAGAAAATATGCCAACCTAGCATTTTGGGTTACAATGGCAATCAAGTTCACTTACAACAGAAGATGTTTTGTATTTTCTGTTAGATATCTGGAAGTTGCTGTTTGTGTCAAGTTTATACCTAGTCAACTAACAGTCAGTACTAAATTGGCACTAGGAAAAGTTAAAGGTTCCCCTCGCACATATGTGCTAGTCGTTCCCGACTCTAGGGGGCGGTACTCATCTCCGTTTCAAAGCCAAAGAGCCAGTGCTGTCTGAAGACGTCTCCATGGTCATGTGGCCGGCATGACTCAATGCCAAAGGTGCACGGAATGCTGTACCTTTCACACCAAAGATGGTCCCTATTTTTCTACTTGCCTTTTTTACATGCTTTCGAACTGCTAGGTTGGCAGAAGCTGGGACAAGTCAGGGGAGCTCACCCCGTTATGCAACGCTAGGGATTCGAACCGCTGAACTGCCGACCTTTTGATCGACAAGCTCAGTGTCTTAGCCACTGAGCCACCGCATCCCATGAGGTCAAAAATACATTATGTCAAAAAGAAAATATGCCAGCCTAGCATTTTGGGATACAATGGCAATCAAGTTCACTTACAACAGACGATGTTTTGTATCTTCTGTTAGCTGTCTGGAAGTTGCTGTATGTGTCAAGGGTATATCTAGTCAACTAACAGTCAGTACTAAATTGGCACTAGGTAAGAGTTAATGGAATTAAAGGGGGCTGGACATGGATCACTCATGGCAACGTACTGACTCCAAACTGATAACTCTCTTAACTCCGCACCCAGGCACTGCCTCTTTTTCTCCTATGATATGCCTCCTTTGAAAATTCGTTTTCCATCTTAATTTCCCACAGTGCCCTCAGTATCACCTCAGTCCAAAGCCTTGTGGCAAATGTCAAAGTTTACATCTACTAGATTCTTCTACCATTTCAGTGCTACCAAAGGAAATTCACCAATGTAATGCATAGGAAAGGGTCCATCAGAGGTCTTAAGCTGGACTCCTCCAACCAAGAAACCCCATGAGGATGGGTACCAAGAATGCCCACAAAGGAGGAGACAACCTAGGAATGAAAAATCCAAATGGGAATAGTTCCCAACTCAAACACTTGAATCCAATTTATACAATGGCTACTCTAAACCAATTTTACACTGTTGGATTGTTGACTGAAAAGCAATGGAGCTTTCAGCCTCTTTATAAGCAAGGATCTATGGGTTAATAGGAGGTGGGAAGACTATGTACATCTGGGATCTCCAACCTTGGGAACATTAAGACTTGTGGACTTCAACTCCCAGAATTCCCCAGCCAGCAACTTTAAGACTTGTGAACTTCAACTCCCAATTCAATTCTGGAAATTGGATTCCACAGGCCTTAATGGTGCCAGGATTGTAAGACCAATTGGTGCCAAGATTGTAAGACCAAGATTGTAAGACCACACCTAGAATACTGCATATAAAAAAGATGTTGAGACTCTAGAAAGAGTGCAGAGGATGATTAAGGGACTGGAGGTAAAACATATGATGAACGGTTACAAGAATTCGGCATGACTAGTCTAGTGAAGAGAAGGACCAGGGGAGACATGGTAGCAGTGTTCCAATATTTGAGGGGCTGCCACAGAGATGAAGGGGGTCAAGCTATTTTCCAAAGCACCCAGACAAGGAACAATGGATGGAAACTGATCAAGGAGAGATTCAACCTGGAAATAAGGAGAAATTTTATGACCATGAGAACAATCAAACAATGGAACAGAAGCTGCCTTTGGAAGTTGTGGGAGCTTCATCACTGGAGGCTTTCAAGAAGAGACTGGGCTGCCATCTGTCAGAAATGATATAGGGTTTTCTGCTTGGGCGGGGGTTGGACTAAATGACCTCCAAGGTCCTTTCCAACTCTGTTAATCTGTTAAATCTGATTGGTTTTGTGGTCTGGTCTTTTGGGAACCCCCTCAGAGCACCCTGCAAATTGTGCCGTGTCAGCAACTTACTACTGAACGATGGCAGTGCAAATTCCCATTGCTTTCACAATCAGCCCTGTTACCAGCATGACTATGCTAGTGTGTATTTTACCTTTAAAAAAAAGGGGGGGGGGAATATCCACCCTAGCCCTCAAGTAATAGCCCTTCTATGGGACTGTTGATTTGTTTGTTTGTTTTTTAAAGAAAGAATGCAGCCCCGCGTAGATAAAGTTGCTGATCTCTGCTTTACAGGGCTAGTCTGTCAAGTAAAGTGACTTTTTCATCACAATGGATGGAATAAATCTCCATCCTCCTTTGCTGATTCATCTCTTCCATCCTTATTCGCTTGTAGGAGTTTTACTGCCCTCCAGTGCCCAGCTGCGGGAAAGACCCAAAAGCATTTTTGACTAGGCTGACTAGAGATTTAACCCAGGGACCTGATGAGTTGTGAACCACAGAACCAGATAACTGGATAAACAGCTGAATGTTTTTTTAAAAAAAATATTTTGTTTTTGAAAAGAATATTGCAGTCAACAATATGTAAGCTACTCATAACCAAGTCCAGGCTTTTAGCAATAAGCATGAAAGGTATTCGTTCTTCTCTGTTTCTCTTGTTTTCCCTCTCTCTTTCCTCCACTTGCTGACTTTTAGTCAGCAAATACTATCCCCATTTTAATCATGCTGAAGACTCTCTCTCTCCCCCCCTCCTTTGTGTGTCTGTCTGTCTACTCTGTCTGTCTGTCTGTCTGTCTGTCTGTCTCTCTCTCATTCTCTCTCTAATCTCTATCTATCTATCTATCTATCTATCTATCTATCTATCTATCTATCTATCTATCTATCTAATCAGTGGTGAAATCCAATTTTTTTTACTACTGGTTCTGTGGGCATGGCTTGGTGGGCGTGGCAGGGGAAGGATACTGCAAAATCTCCATTCCCACCCCACTCTGGGGCCAGCCAGAGGTGGTATTTGCCAGTTCTCTGAACTACTCAAAATTTCCGCTACCGGTTCTCTAGAACCTGCTGGATTTCACCCCTGATCTATATCTATCATTCTCTCTCTCTATAGATATCTCTCTATCTCTCTATCTCTATCTCTATCTATCTCTATCATTATCTCTCTATCATTCTCTCTCTCTCTATCTGTCTCTATCTATCTATCTCTATCTATCTATCTATCTATCTATCTATCTATCTATTTCATTATGATTAAAGTGAAGACATGCAAGTGTTTAAAAAGGGAGACAAAAGCTAGAATGTGTTTATTTTTGTGTTTTAAAACTTATTTAAAAGGAAGAGAAAAAACCAATAGAAACGAATATAATGTAGGGGGTGGGGAAGAGAAAGAAAGAAATCAAAGAGAAAGTCAAAAGTGCAAGATAAAAGAAAAGAAAATAGAAAGGAAAGGGAAAAAAAGATACAAAGTGGCTTCTGATATTCTTCACAGCAGTCAACAGTTGTAAGAACAATTATATTTCTCCCTAAAGTTACATCATGATTCTCTTCTTTCTGTAATCTGCTCTGGCTAATCATCAAAGTATAAGTGATATTTTTTCCCTCATTTTGAAGTCCATAAAGTGTTTCCAGTCACCAATCAGAGACACAATCCATTGACACTACTATTCAATGCTCTTTTTTGTAGCTCAAATTGTTTCGCTTTTCTCTACCACCAGCCTTTAGAGGGGTTTTTTTCCCCTTTTTTCTTTTAAAAAGGCTTTACGTTTCTCTGAATGCAGGAATGCAGGATTTTGGCTGAGGCCATTTGTGTATGACTGGCTTCACTGTGTAAAGTGTTTAAGCATTTTTAGTGAAAAACATTTCTGCAGAAAAAAATCAATCAATACTTATTTGATCAACGATGAGCAAAATTTAAAAGAACAAAAACAGGGAAACAATAATTATAATAACAATTAGCAGAATAAATGACAGAATATAGCATTCACTCCTCTGCAAAAGAAAAGCTGCCAACTCATTCTCTAAAGAAATTCTCATTCTCTCATTCAACTCAGTGCAAACCATCTATGGCAGAGGTCTTCAAACTTGGCAGCTTTAAGACTTGTGGACTTCAACTCCCAGAATACTCCAGCCAGCATAGCATAGCTGGGAGTTGAAGTCCACAAGTCTTAAAGCTGCCAAGTTTGAAGACCTCTGATCTATGGAGACAGAAAGCAGATTTGGCCAAATCTTGATTTAATGTTTGGGAGGGAAAAGAGAGGAAGCATTGCAAAAATGCCAATGAGAATTACGCATATTTACTAGAGACTGATTGCCAGAATGCACAGTGGCGGAAATATGGACAGGTTGAAGGTGAATTGAAAGCATGGCGTAGGTGAGCTCCATCTGGTTGGAGACATTAACTCAAAAAAAAAAACAGATTGTTGATGCAGTCCAATTGGACAAATTGAACTGGTTTCAGGAAGTGCCGTTTGCAAAACTGATTTCAATGATTTTTATTTTTTTTTTTTGCATGCACGGAAGCCTTCCTAAACTATCGTATTGATCTGAAGGCATCCAATTGCCTCTGAATCCATGACTCGCTTCAGAAAAAATCGATTTGATTCAGGGATTAAATTGAATTGCCTTTGAGTGTAAACTCTAAGTCAACGTTTTGTTACGGCTGAAATGCAGAGTTTCTGAAAAAGGATATGGCTGGTTGGAAATAGGCACAATGCGTTTCTCAGGGTTATATTGTGGCAGCTGGTTGCAGATATTGTTAACGCCATCCAGCTAAAACAGGATCAGTCGTTGCTAGCACTGAAGCACGGCAGAAGCACAAAGTAGACATGACGTGAAGGTTATCATGGATAGCCAAATGCATATAAAAAGGTTATATAATGTATTATTGGAAATAGACTCCAAGACAGAACTAGTTAAGGATTGCATGATAAAGTGGGCACAAAATATAGGGGAAATAATAACGTTGGATATGTGGGAAATTATATGGGTAAGAAATGTAAAATTTACGCAAGCTCAAAATTTAAGAGAAAATTTTTACAAAATGTTTTATAGATGGCATTTAGACCCAAAAAAATTAGCTTGTATATATCCAAATCTCCAGCCCAAATGTTGGAGATGTGAGAGTCAGGACGCCACGTATTATCATATATGGTGGACCTGTAAAAAAAATTAAGGCGTTCTGGGTAAGAATCTGGTGGATAATTCAAAATATATTAAAGAAAAAGATTAAATTTACGCCACAGTTTTTTTTTTTGTTGGGAATTATAACAGATTGTACTGGAATAGAAATAAAGATGATTTTGAATTTAATAACAGTTGCAACACTACTGGTGGCACAATATTGGAAGAAGCAAGACGTACCCACAATTCAAGAATGGACATTAAAAGTAGTGCATTTGGCAGAGATGGCAAAAATCTCTGCATATCTTAAAGACTATTCAAATGAAAGATATATAAAGGAGTGGAGAAGATGGATAGATTATATACAAAGCAAATACCAGACTAAGAAATTTCAATTAGCTTATGAATGAAATATTTTGTATAAATTGTTATAGTATTGAGAATATAGTTGTTTTATGTATAGGAGTTAAAGATCAAGGTTAATAATGTTTTATTATATTGTTAGTTAATTATAGCATTAGGTTTGTAAATGTTATGCCTTGAGCTAGTCCTGGGAAGCCAAGGGGGGGGGGTGGGGGGAGGGGAGGGGGGGGGGAAGGGGGGGGGGGGGAAGGGGGGGGAGAGGGGGGGAGTGGGTTGGATGGGTTGGGTGGGTTGGGGAGGGGGAGGGGGAGGGGAGAAAATGTTTTGTATAATTTGTAAAACTTTTTAATAAAAAAAAAAGGTTATCATGGATAGATTTATTTTAGGGAGATCAAATCCCATCTCCTCCCGATGGTCACAAGCTATACAAGTTTCTATTACTTAAAGGTAGGAGGAAAAGAGTTCATTGGTTTTGAAACATCTGGTTATGTACAAAATCGTGGTGAAATCCATTTTTTTTTACTACCAGTTCTGTGGGTGTGGCTTGGTGGACATGGTATGGCTTGGTGGGCAAGGCAGGGGGAGGATACTGCAAAATCTCCATTCCCACCCCACTCCAGGGGAAGGATACTGCAAAATCCCCATTTCCACCCAACTCCAGGGGAAGGATACTGCAAAATCTCCATTTCCACCCAACTCCAGGGGAAGGATAATGCAAAATCCCCATTCCCACCCCACTCCAGGGAAAGGATACTGCAAAATCCCCATTCCCATCCCACTCCAGGGAAAGGATACTGCAAAATCCCCATTCCCACCCCACTCCAGGGGAAGGATTGCAAAATCCCCATTCCCTCCCCACTCTGGGACCAGCCAGAGGTGGTATTTGCTGGTTCTCCGAACTACTCAAAATTTCCGCTACCGGTTCTCCAGAACCTGTCAGAACTTGCTGAATTTCACCCCTGTCCCTGAGGTCAAATGTAATCCTGATGCAGCCGTCAATGAAATTGAGTTTGACAGCCCTGTTCTATTTGGTACATGGAGTCAATAGCCTTGGAGGCTTCTAGAATTCTGCAATCTTAAGAATCCCTGAATTTTCAGCTACAGCCAAACGAAGAGCCTGCTTTTCTCGTAATGCCCTCTAGTGTTACTGTTCTGCAACAAACTATCTTTAAAACAATGGTGACTATTCTCTCCAGCTTTTTAACTCAACAGGCTTGCCTATTGCCCTACATCTGTAAGTCTCAGCTAGTATTTTTTTCCAGGAATTGACCTACTTTCCTGAAAAGCTGGCCTCAAGCCACATAAGGGTTTTCCTTTTCGCCTTGGGCATAATATCACTGAAAATGAAGGTGGCTTTAAGAGCCTTTTTCTGGATTTCAATCCCATTTTCATTCTCCATAATGATAGCCTGTGGCTTCTGGTTGTTCTTTACAAGGAAGCAAGGAAGCAAGGGAGGGAGGGAAGGAGAAGGAAGGAAGGAAGGAAGGAAGGAAGGAAGGAAGGAAGGAAGGAA
>WNWU01000058.1:5682895-5747882 GCA_012654045.1 Ptyas mucosa | reverse complement strand
GAAGGAAGGAAGGAAGGAAGGAAGGAAGGAAGGAAGGAAGGAAGGAAGGAAGGAAGGAAGGAAGGAAGGAAGGGTCTTTGTCACTAAAGTGGAAGAGGGAAGTGCAGAATTCTTTGGTTAGCCATCTGATTAAAAACACACAAGGACAGGTTCCTTAGACAGGTCCAACTTTTTCACTTTGTCATCAGTGAAAAAAATTGATCAGTAATTTTTTTTTATACTGCCCACTATTCAGGTTTCCACTGGTGAACATGCAGTGCAGCTCTTTGCCTATAACAGTGATGGCGAACCTATGACATGCATGCTGGAAGGGGCACGCAGAGCCATCTCTCCAGGCACGCCAACCATCGTCTGTTGCTTTTCCAGGTTCCAGCGTGCACATGTGCACCAGCCAGCTAGTTTTCATGTGCATGGGAAGTGTATGTGTGCATCAGGAAGCTGAGCTTCTGGTTTCTGGAATGCGCATGTGTGCCAGCCAGCTGGTCTTCGTGTGCGCATGTGTGCTAAAAAACAGAAGACTAGGTGACTGGCATGTATGCACATGCTGGAAACCGGAAGTTCAGCTTCCCAGCATGCTGGGGAACTGCTCTTCCGGTTTCCGGGAGTCCCAAGCACGCACACTCCTGTTTTGGTACTCAGTGCCGAAAAGGTTCGCCAACACTGGCCTATAAAGAAATGAACCCAACAATATCACAAATAATAATAATAATGATAATAATGATAATAACAACTTTATTGTCATTGTACGTGTATACACAGTATACCCATACAACAAAATTCACTTAACACCCAAAGACCAGGTCCAACACACATAACAATCCCCAAACACACTCCCACCCACCACAATTCCCCACACCTAAACCACCCAAACATACACACAGCAGACCAAGTAATGCTGTCCAACAGCTCACTGATGGTGGCCCTTTAGGTCATTGTTGAGTGCAATGATAGCTCTGGGATAAAAACTATTCAGAAAACATGCGGTCCGAGTTTTAATTGTTCTGTATCTTTTGCCAGAAGGCAACAGTCCAAAAAGATTGTAAGCAGGATGGGAAGAGTCTCTGAGAATGTTATGCAACTTTCTCAAACAGCGAGATTCGAAGATGTCATCCAGGGCTGGTAGCTGGAGCCCGATGATATTCTGGGCAGTTTTAATGATTGTCTGTAGAGCTTTTTTGTCCACTGCAGAGCTGCTCCCATACCATGCAAGAATGCTGTATGTCAGGATACTCTCAATGGTGCTGTGATAGTAAGACAGAAATAGATGCTGAGATAGATTTATCTTCCTGAGCATTCTCATGGTCACGACTCAAAAAATACTACTTTTACATTGCCAAAAAAGGCAAAGGGAAATTGCTTTCCCCATAGGGTGAAAATAGGTAGAGTATTCCTGCCTTAGAGAAATGGAGGAAGTGGCCCTTATTCATGTTCTTCATCCTATCTAATCCTATCACTAATGTTTACAGATGCCCTGATACATAAATTAACAACAAAGGGTTGAATTTGTGCCACATTTAAGACTAGTATGTTGATGCAAGGGTGTCTGGGGAGGAGTAGATGAAAAAAATTGACAAGATGATGGCTGTATCATTGAAGCCTAGATTTATTTTATTTTATTTTATTTTATTTTGCATATGTATGTGCAATACACATAAAGATGCATGTAAGATGCATCTTGTAGATGATCTAGTTGCTTAGTTTATAGCACAGTGATTTGCGTTTGCATATCATGTTTATTCATGTTTTATTAGAGCTGATGGAACTAATCCCCATTCTTTGGGTTTGCACATCATTCCAAACAATAAATCAATCAACTGGGGAACCTAAAATTAGAGTTACAAGGGTTTTTTTTTTATTATTTTAATTTTATTTATTTGTCAAGCATGTATAAGATAACAGATATAAGTATAAACATGATTATGAATACAGGATAAGGATACGAATAAATGGGGACAGTAGGACAGGGATGGTAGGCACGATGGTGCGCTTATACATGCCCCTTACAGACCTCTTAAGAATGGGGTGAGGTCAACAGTAGACAGTCTAAGGTTAAAGTTATGGGGGTTTGGGGAAGAAACCACAGAGTCAGATAGTGCATTCGAGGCATTGACCACGCTGTTGCTGAAGTCATATTTTCTGCAGTCGAGTTTGGAGTTTACCTTAAGTTTGTATCTATTGTGTATTGTTGCTTGTGTATTGTTGCGGTTGAAGCTGAAATAGTCATTGACAAGTAGGACGTTGTAGCAGATAATTTTGTGTACTATGCTTAGGTCAGACCAAAGGCAGTATAATTCTAAGTTGTCCAAGCCCAAAATTTCAAGCCTGGTGGCATAAGGTATTCTATTATGGGTAGAGGAGTGGAGGACTCTTCTCGTGAAATATCTTTGGAATCGTTCAATTGTATTAATACATTCAATGCGGGTTACAGACAGATGAGCTGTATTCGAGAACTGGTCTAGCAAAGGTTTTGTATGTCTTAGTTTGCAATACAATATTACCGGAGAAGAAGCTTTGCAAGATTAGGTTAACAACACTTAATGCCTTAACTCTTAATGCAAAATCCAGAACACTAGATGCTTGTCAAAGCTTTGGTTTGGTTTGGGTTAGGTTGGGTTAGCTTTGTTGCCATCTGCTGATATCAGAGGATTCACCTAGAACAGGGGTCCATGGACTGGCATCGGTCTGGGGCATGCCAGAAACTGGTCTGTGCAAACAAATGAAGCCCCATCCGTGGGATCAGGGGTGGGTTCTAAATTTTTTTACTACTGGTTCTGCGGGCGTGGCTTATTTTGTGGGCATGGCTTGATGGTCATGTGACAATTATTTAGGATTTAGCAGAGGTACTGGTCTACCAAGCTTTTAACTGTTTGCAGAGCTGTACTGATCTACCCATTTATTTTTGCAGGCGCTGATCTACTCATGTATTTTTGCAGGCACTGGTCTACTCAAGTATTTTTGCAGGCACCAATCTACTCATTTGTTTTCTTTTAACACTGATCAGCTGTAGGGCGGCCCTTTGAAGCCCTGCGCAAGAGTTTAAACAGTTTTTTTCCCTCTAGCCATCAGCTGGGACTCAGGAGGCAGCAATTGGGGGTGGGGCCAAATAAAAGGTAAGAATAATGCAGGGGGCATGAGGGGGCACGGGGGGGGCAGAACCGGTTTGGTGACATCATATCGTCACCGCTACCGGCTCGGGAGAACCGGGCCGAACCGGGAGGAACCCACCACTGCGTGGGATGCAGGCAGCACGTGAAACCACGCTCCTTCCAGTCCATGGAAAAACCTCTCTCCACGGAATCGGTCCCTGGTGCCTAAAAGGTTGGGGGCCGCTGGACTAGAAGACCTCCAAGGCCCCTTCCCACTCTGTTACTCGGTTATTCTCTCCGTTATTCTGATTGTCTAAATTTTGGCAGCTCAGATTCAGCTAACGTGTGATTGACCAGTTTGTGGCTCATTGTGACTGCTGAGGTTTTGTATAAGAATCGTTAAGGGAGAACTATTGTACATTTCATCAGGCATCAAGATTTGGCCAATGCTTAAAAAACAACATTATTTGAAGATTCCAGTCTGGGTATCTACAATTGAAGCATTTTCATATTCGGTAGTATTCAAAGGGAACAAATTGTTAGTTATAGTGAATTAATAGATGAAAAGGGTGAACTTAAATTAAAGCAAGAATTAGAAGAACAGGGTTGTAAGATGAATTGGTTTTCATATTTGCAAATACGTTCTAGATATGAAGAAGATCTTAAACAAGAAGGTTTGTACAATACTTTGACTAATTTAGATAAACTTTTAATGGGATCTGATGACTGTGTAATTAAAAAATGATATGGATATTTGCTAGAGGTAAAATTGGAAGAAGGACAAGTTAAAGAATCAATGATAGCATGGGGGGGAAATTTTGGTCATGGTAGTGATTTAGAGAAATGGCAAAAATTGTGATAGCATAATTATAAAATGACAATGTCTACAGCATATAAGAAGAATTTGTATAAGATGTTTTACAGGTGGCATCTACCCCCGACGAGGATAGCCAGAATGTTCAAGAATAAATCGGAGAAATGTTAGAAGTGTCATCAGACTCCAGGATCATATTACCATATGTGGTGGACATGTGAAGAAGCTAAGCGATATTGGACTAAGATACACACGTGGTTGGGAAAAATGGTTGGAAAAAATGATAGAGAGACATATTGACTTTAAACCAGAGATATTTTTTATTAGGGATCGTACCAGAGATATACAATAGAGAATTGCAATATTTAATTGTGAATGTTTTAACAGCGGCTAAAAATGGGAAAGGAGAGAAGATACCTACTGATGATGAAGTTATTAAGAAAATGATGGACTGTGCTGAAATGAGTAAATTGACATTTGAAATTAGAGAACAGGAAGATAAACAATATTATTTGATATGGGATTTGTTTTATCAATGGATAGATAATAAAACATGGAGATGAAATATGAAATATGAAGTGGATGTAAAGATAAAATATGTGAAGTTCTTTTTCATGAGAAATAAGCTTTTGTCATATATTGGTACTTTGAAGATGGGATTAAGCACAAAAGAATGTTAACCGATTGACACACTGTAATTGTTGGGAATGATAATGGTTTTATGTTTTGTTTTTGTTTTAAAATTAAAAAAAATTCAAAAAAAAAGATTTGGCCAATGCTTATTGTTCCTTAAATCTTGATTTCAACCTGAGAACTGTTTCCAAATGGTGTCTTTAACCAGCATTTATTCAATTCAATGTGATTTTCCTGCTTTGTTCAACAGACCGGGTCACAATCAGTGGTGAAATTCAGGGAGTTCTATCCAGAACGTGTAATCCTATAGTGCCAGTAGTGGGAAGCTCTGCCCACCCGCCTGGACGTCATTGTGTCCCATTTTTGACCCTCTGCGCATGCGTGCAGGAAGTGGATGCTCACATTTGCGAACCGGTAGCGAAGGTAAGTTAATGCCATCCCTGGTCACAATGCAGTTACAATTGTGGTTATGAAAACACAGTGACTGTGTTCAGACAACTTGCTTTAAACTAAGTATTGAATTTACTATTTTCTTTGCAAGTTCAATCCGCTGAGCCTTTTTAAACCAAATGTACATACACACAAAAATCTAGCCAACATTTACAGTAAATTAGCCATGTTTTTTAAACACACATCAGAATCTAATGTAGGTAATGAAGTTACCAGCTCTTTTATAAAATTTCTAGTATGTTAATTACTGTTTATGCTGCACCATCATACTAAATTGGCAAGATTGATTGAGGCTTTTATGCAGACTCAGCAAAGACAATCATCGACTTTGATATTAAAAAGCTCATATTCCAAAGAAATATGATGGCAATAAAGCCACAATGCGTGCCAGGTGGCAAGTCGATAAATCATAAACCTAATTAGATAAAAGCAATTGGTTAAATCAATACTGTCTGGTTTTCCCTCTTGTTTTAAGCTCTGTTATGTAAGGGGCTTTTTAGATGATTGGTTTTCATTCCTGAAAATATGGGATATTGATATATAAGCAGAATTAAATAAGGAGATTTATATAAAATGCTGATGAGAATCAACTGATGGATCAGGCTGTCAACTCTGAAATGGATCGAGCCCACAGCAGCCATCTTGTGTTTCTCAAGTTGCCACATAGCTCGGGGAAAGGCGAGAGGAGTAGAATGCAAACTAGCCAAAACAACTTACTATCTCATGGAAACCAAGGTCGCTCCCAACAGGTGCTAGCAAGAGACCGAGACTGGTCACCAAGGAGACACCAGAACAACTAACTGGACAATATGACCTGTGACACTAGGAGAGGCGAGATCAGAGGTGGTATTCAGCAGGTTCTGACCAGTTCTGGAGAACCAGTAGCGGAAATTTTGAGTAGTTCAGAGAACTGGTAAATACCACCTCTGACTGGCCCCGCCCCCATCTATTCTCTGCCTCCTGAGTCCCAGCTGATCAGGAGGAAATGGGGATTTTGCAGTATCCTTCCCCTGGAGTGGGGAGAGAATGGAGATTTTACAGTATCCTTCCCCTGCCACGCCTACCAAGCCATGCCCACTAAGCTATGCCACATCCACCAAGCCACGCCCACAGAACCAGTAGTAAAAAAATTTGAATCCCACCACTAAGCGGGATCTCTAATGTTTAATTATTCCAAAACCGTGAGAAATAACCAGAACTGGTTTTAGGATCATCTGTGTATATATTCAGTAAAGCAGTTCTTTGAGGAAACTGAAAGTTTCGGAGTGCTGACTTGGTTGAGTTCATTACTCGGAACCTTGACACAGGCATTCTAATAATAAGCTATGGTTTAGGTTAAAAAATACAGGTAGCCCTTGACTTATGACTGTAATTGGAACCAGAATTTCCATTGCTAAGCAAAGTGGTTGGTAAGAGTAATTGGTAACACCCAATTTTATGACGTTTTGGCCACAATTATTAAGCACGTGACTGCAGTTGTTAAGAAAACCACATGGTCATTCAGCAAGTTCCCATTGACTTTATGAGAAGCTGGCTGGAAAGTTGGTAAATGGTGATCCCATGATCCTAAGAAATATATCTTAGATAAGCCAAGAAGATAGTAAATGATCTATTTATGGTCCTCTGAACCAATTTGAGGAATCAAAGAATGGCTTCGCTTAGTGGTTCTCAACCTTTTTTTTTTTCACCACGGAATTTCTTTAAATATGTTTTGTGGCCATGAACCATCCCAAGACTTAACTCAAGATTTGAATCATAACATTTTTTTCAAGCCTTTGTGGATCCCCTTTGATGGCTTCACACAAGGCAGTGGCGGGTTGCTCCTGGTTCGCACCGGTTCGCAAGAACCGGTAGTAAAAATTTGTAGTAGTTCCGAGTACCGGTAATAACATTGGCTGGCCACACTCCCGAAAAGCCTCTGACGATCCCAGCTGAGTTGCCTGATCGTCAGAGGCTTTTCAAAGCTTTGTTTTCTGCAACCTAAGGTTGTAGAAAAAATGCTTTTAAAAGTTAAAAAAAAAAGTTGGCCACGCACACCCAGTCACATTACCCTCACCACCAAGCCACGCCCACAAAATAAGCCACACCCACAGAACCGGTAGTAAAAAAAATTAGAACCCACCCCTGCCCCAAGGAGTCTGCGGGCCACAGATTGAGAACCACTGGCTTAGCTCTCAGAGAATCCATGTCACCCCCGATGGGTAGGTTTCTATAGTTTTTCATGCTGGAAGTAAGGCAATGGGAGACTGTGATAATGTACAATTTGTTTGCTATACAGTGGGGCTTAGACCATGAACAAATTTCAGACACCACAAATAGAGAAGCTTGAAAGAAGCATGAAACAATATGTGGGCATCAAATGACTTATAACACGTAGCTATTGACAGAAACTTTATGATGTTCTGGGAGGCGTCTGGAAAGCATTATAGAAGAAAAAAGAATATAGTTTTAAAAAGTAAAGAAATATATAAAGAAATTACTTCTTCCTTCATCAGAACAAATGTATACAATTTTCGTGGCTTATATTAAGTCACTCACTAGCTTCTGTCTGGAGCACTTGTGGGTGATCTCTAATCCTTTCCTTGTCCAGAGAGGAATTACAAAGAACTGATCTATTCAGTTCTTCTTTCCACCACAGTTGTAATCTTCAGTCATTTCTTTCCCAAACGTTCTGGCACTTTTGATCACATTGCAAAACAGAATGCAAGACGCATCCTTTAACCCAGAGGCATCTGCAGGAAGAGAGTGGGAAGCAGGGATGAAATCCTCCCGGTTCGGACCGGATCGGGCGATCCGGTAGCGATTGTGGCAGGTGGTTCAGAGAACCAATAGCGATGGCGGAGCGAGGCTCCGCCCACCCGCCTGGGTGTCATTACTTCCTGGTTTTAACCAGGAAGTAATGTGTTTTTTACCCTCTGCGCATGCATAAGTTTTGCACACGCATGTGACATGCACTTCCAAACTGGTAAGGAATGTAAGTAGATTTCACCCCTGGTGGGAAGTATATTAAAAAAATCAAGATGGCATCCTTGGCTGCATGAAGGAAGCCTTGCCCCTTTTTAAGGTCTGCCAACATGCATAAAAAGAATGGAGCTTTGATCCTGGGAGCACTGCCTTGACTTTTCTGACCCTCTGTGGATGCCCCTGCAATCTCAGCCACATTGGCTCCTGAAAAGTGAGCCAAAAATAGAGAAGAGTCAAATTATAATACTCAGAGCAAAGATCACAAGACTGTGAGGCCATGCAATACCTGGAAAGGGAGTGTTTCTGACCACAAAGGCAAACCAATCCATCTCAAGGCCATTTATATAACCACAGAATCCCTTAATTGTTGCAATCATTCATCCAAAACTTTTATATCCAACTTTGCTGCCAGAACGGTTAACTGGTCAACCTGTTATTATAGCGAAGCAGACAAAACACACAAAAGAAGAGGGAAAATAGAACCAGATTTTTGGTGTTTGTATACTTAAATTTTATTATTTTTTAAAGTTGTTGGTTAGTTAGTTAGTCAGTTAGTTAGTTAGTTAGTTGCTAAAAGTTTTGTTTATAAACAAACTTAACCTGATTCTTGTATTTTCTATGCTTCGGAAGGTGCTGAGCCATAAATACAGTAAATGAAAACTGTCTAAAAAATAGGGTACAACACATTAAGTAATTTTTAAAAAATCTTTATCAATATTGGGGGCAACTATGTCCCCTTTATGACCTGTGGACTTCAACTCCCAGAATGCTGGCTTAGGAATTCTGGGAGTTGAAGTCCACAGATCATAAAGGGACTATAGTTGCCGATCCCTTGTGTAGCAGGGAAAGCTGTTGCTAGTTTGTAAATGAACTAGTTTATGTTGTGTAAAATGATCAAAAGGCAAGAGTGATCCACTCTCTTGATTGTCAGTCTTCTGTTTGCAGTAGACAGGAATATCCAGGCAACCTCACTAGGTAACTGATAACAATTTGGTATGTATGTGCTGTCCCTGGATGACAATGCAAAATATTCTCTTGGCTGCTTCCTTCTAAATTAGTTTTTCAAACTTGTCAGCTTTAAGAAATGTGGACTTCAACTCCCAGAATTCCTCAATCAATATGCTGGACTGGGGAATTCTGAGAATTGAAAGCCAAACTTCTTAAAGTTGATAAAGTTTTTCTAAAGCTTCTTCTTCTCACATTAATGAGTAATGAGGACCCTGATTGTGGGGACAATAAGCTGATTTTGTATAAAAAAGAACACTGCTGGGGGGGGGGCTGAAAGCTGTACTAAGCAGGTATATTCAAAAGCATGGAGGCTATTGCTTAACGTATTGTAAACTACCCTGAGTCTCCGGAGAAGGGAGGCATATAAATTGAATCAACCAACCAACCAACCAATCAATAAATAAATAAGCAAGCAAGCAAGCTTCTGAGTTGAGACTTGTAAGCAAAGCAGGACTGCACATGTATGACTCTGTAAGAAGTTAGCACCCACCCCTTTCCTAGAAGAATTAAATATTTTGGGAAATATTAAAAAGGCAGAATATTATGTTTCCCTGGATGAGAAATGGAGAAGCATGTTTTAAGGACAAAGCAGCTCCCATCTTCCTGCCCCCATCCTTTGTCAAGGGGCCAGAGGCAGAAACTCCATCTTTGTCAATGGACCATCATCTGCAACACAATAGGACCCATCTAGCAACAGAAACTCACCACATGGCACCTGGGAAGATTACATCAGCCAGCAAGGCTAGCTAAGACCCACCCACCCACTGGGAGTCTGACAACCAATCAGGATACTCTTTCTGGGCCCCAGGAAGTTCAAAGCCAGAGAGGGCATAAAACCAGGGGACTCGCTGCGTCTCTCCCCTTTTTCTGTTCAGGAACTCAAACCATGTGGTCCTGTCCACCATTAAACCATCTTTCCAAGCAGTCTCCATGTTTCCAGTGTCTTTTTCCCCACTTGGAGCTGAACCCAGAAGGATATTTCTTCCTACAACTCCAAGATGCTGATTGTAAGGACTTGCTTCAGGCCAGGGGTGAGCAACTGTGGCAACTTTACGACTGGTGAACTTCAACTCCCAGAATTCCTGAGTCAGCATGGAATTCTGGGAACTGCTAGCCCTGCTCTGGGCCAAATGTCATTGAGCCAAATATTTTATTGGAATCTTGTCTCTCAGAATATTCATTATACTACGGTAATTCATGTGTTCCATATTTCTGCCAGAAGATGGCAGTACAGTCCTGCTTTCTGCACTTTGTAACTCTCTGAAGCCTTAATTGGATAATCCAGAGGTTCCCAATCTTTTTCGGTTCGCGGCTCCCATAGCAATCCGACTTGCAACTGCGCATGCGCACTAGACGTTTCAGAAATGGCGCATCAGCGTTAGACCCAGCGGGCGGAATATTTCGCGGCGCCCTTATGACGATAGCGCGGCTCCCCAGGGAGCCGCGGCGCACAGTTTGGGAACCACTGGGATAATCCATACTCCCAAAATAAAAAAGTTTCAGAAGTTTTTCAGGCACGAAAACATTCTGAATAGCATAGTAGCAATACGTACTATAATATACATTCTACCTGGAAATGTGCGTCAAGTCCACTTGGGGGAAATATAAACTGGTGTGCAGAATAGTAAATATTTCATGACAATCGGTATTATTTACACAAATTGACAAAATCTGGCTTTCTGTTGATGCAAAACAGGATGCTGGCATGGAGGTTTGGGTTTTTTTTCTTTCCTTTGAAAAAAAAAATAATGAAATCCTACCGTGTCTTGGATAACCTGGAACAAAAGATTGACACTTCTTTCAAATTCCTTTACGCTCATTTGTTATTCTTATTTTACCACTAGATGGCAATCAAACAATAAATATAGAAAATTCAAACTCAGGCTCTGCTGTCCGATGGCCTCCTAAATCTTTGCCTTCAGTTCCCATCATGACTCATCCCTGGCCTGCACAGATTAGGAATGATAAGAACTGAATGCACAGGGGAGCCCTTTTATTTATTTATAGATTTACTACCTGCCTTTATTTTGTACAACTCAAGGCAATGGACTCTTTCTACATTAGAATTAGAATAGAGCTGGAAGGGACCTTGGAGGTCTTCTAGTCCAGCCCCCTGCTCAAGCAGGAGAACCTATACCATATCAAACAAGTGACTGTCCAGTCACTTCTTAAAATCTTCCAGTGTTGGAGTGCCCATGATTTCTGGAGGCAACTGGTTCCACTAGTATATTGTCCTCACTGTTAGGAAGTTTCTCCTTAATTCCAGGTTTCTTCTCTCTTTGTTTAGTTTCCAACCATTGTTTCTTGTCCTGCCCTCTGGTGCTTTGGAGAATTATTTGACCCCCTCTTCTTTGTGGCAGCCCCTCAAATCCTGAAATACTGCTATCCTGTCACCCCTAATTCTTCTTTTCTTTAGACTAGCCAGAACCAAAATCTGCAGCCGTTCCTCATATGTTTCAGTCTCCAGGACTTTGATCATCTGAGTTGCTCTTCTCTGAACTATTTTCAATGTCTCAACATCTTTTTTTGTAGTATGGTGACCATTACTGTTTCTCAACCTTAGGATTTTAAGATGTTTGGATTCCAACTCCCAGAATTCCACCACCAGCATGGCCATTGGTAGGTATTCTGGCACAGGTAGTCCACGACTTACAACAGCTCATTTAGTGACCATTCAAAGTTACAATGGCACCGAAAAAAGTGACTTATGATCATTTTTCACACTTATGACCAGTGCGGCTTCCCCATGGTCACATGATCAAAATTCAGATGCTTGGCAACTGACTCGTATTTATGATGGTTGCAACATCCTGGGATCATGCAATCCTCTTGCGCCAACCTTCTGTTGTGGCCCGTCAGCAGCCTGTGTGGATTGTAGCTGATTCCGACAGCGAGGAGGCTGGTGTGGTGTTGCGCCAGCAGCCTGTGCAGCAGGCACTTGAGTCGGACAGTGAGGAGGCTGGAGAAGATGTGGTGTCAGAGGCAGGGATTCAGCCAGGGCCTTCAGAAGCTCCTTTAAGTGAAGAGGAAGAAGAGGAGGAGCCTCTTCTCGATGCACGGGCACACAGAGTGGCCAAAAGGCAGGAGTGGCTCCTCAGGAGGAGGTCTCTTCAAAAGTAAGGCTAATTGGCCACTCCCTTAGCCTATTTAAGGAGGAACGCCAACTGAAGCAAGTTGTAGGGAATAACTTTAGTTCATTCTCCTTCGCATCTGGATTCTCTGCAAAATTGCTTCTGGGCTTTCTGACAACCTTAGTAAGATTATGATTACTTTATCTTTGGTTTCTTGTAGGCTGTTAAGAAACAGCCTTTATTAACAGCCTTTGTTTGGAAGAGACTGAGTTATTTTAGTAAATTTAAGTTTTGTACCGACTTTGTGTGTGCTGTGTTCTTTGGGGTCTGTAGCTGGGGCAGAACACTGTCTGACAAGTAAAGTCAATGGGGAAACCAGATTCACATCACAACCGTGTTACTACCTTAACAAAGGCAGTGATTCACTCTGACAACCGTGGCAAGAAAAGTCATAAAAGGGGGAAAAACCCACTTAACCAACTCTTAGCAACAGAAATGCCAGGCTCAATTGTGATCGTAAGTTGAGGACTACCTGTAGTTGACATCCACTCTTAGAAATGACTGAAGTTGGGAAAAGCCTGCTCTTGAGCATGACCAGTGGTGGGGTGTGTGTGGGAAAAAAAACATTCGTTTCACACTTCTTCCTGTCACTTGGTCTAAAATAGGAAACGGGCAGAACTCTTTGTCAATTTTATGTGGTTGGGGGAAAAAAAAGAGAAGGCAACCAACTCTCTTCAAAAGG
Source organism: Ptyas mucosa (assembly GCA_012654045.1). NCBI lineage: Eukaryota > Metazoa > Chordata > Lepidosauria > Squamata > Colubridae > Ptyas > Ptyas mucosa. The sequence goes on along the minus strand of WNWU01000058.1, from coordinate 5,735,114 downwards.
GGGCAGCAGGTCAGGAGCCCAGGATAAAATAGATATGAAAGCCAGCGATGAGTGACTGGAGGGGAAAAGGCCATGAAAAATTGCAAGTGCAGTTAGGAATGGTTTAGCAATTGCAATAGCACTTAGACTTATATTCCGCTTCACAGTGCTTTACAGCCCTCTCTAAGCGGTTTACAGAGTCAGCCTATTGCCCCCAACAATCTGGGTCCTCATTTTACCTACCTCGGAAGGATAGAAGGCTGAGTCAACCTTGAACCAGTCAGAATCGAACTGCTAGCAGTGAGCAGAGTCAGACTGCAATACTCCCTTCTAACAACTGAGAGGGAGGGAGGGAGGGAGGGAGGAAGGAAGGAAGGAAGGAAGGATGGAAGGACGGAAGGAAGGAAGGAAGATAGCAATAGCACTTAGACTTATATACCGCTTCACAGTTCTTTATAGTCCTCTCTAAGCAGTTTACAGAGTCAGCCTATTGCCTCCAACAATCTGGTACCTCATTTTACCCACCTCGGAAGGATGGAAGGATGGGTCAACCTTGAGCCTGGTTGTTGTGGTCTGCCAGCAGCCTGTGGAGCTGGCAACAGAGTTGGACAGTGAGGAGACTGGGGAGGAACATGGGCCAGTCCTGGAGTCTGGAGAAGGCTTGGATGAGGGCTCTGCATCGGAGGCAGAGATGAGGCCAGGGCCATCTGGGAGTGATGTGCGGACTCCAGAGCCTCCAGAGTTGGACATCAGAGAGGCAGAGGAACAGGGGGAGCCTGTTCCTAGTGAGCACACGTGCAGAGCTGCCAGAAGGAAAGAACAGTTAAAACAAAAGGAACAACTCAGTAGTAAGGCTTGGAGATGATTGGCCCCTCTCATAAGACATAAAGGAAGAACAAAGGCACGTGGGCCTTTGCAGGAAGCAACTTTGTGGATGGTGTCGGTTTGTACTTTGAAGTTCCATTTTTCCATGTGGCCTTGCCAAGATAATTACCAGTTAGGTCTTTGGCAGCGTGTCAAAGATGATAAAGGTGGGTGTTTGCCAGCCTTATCCATAGGACTGTGGCAGACTTCGTTGGACTATTTATAAACTCTTGATGATTCATCACATGCTGTGAATGAAAGGAATTCACAGCCGTTAAAATAAAAAAAAGGGGGTGGGGTTGGGACTAATTGTGTGCTTTTTACTATATCAGGAAGCCTAGGTCAGAACAGTGGTGAGAATCGAACTGCTGGCAACCAGCAGTCAGCAGAATTAGCCTGCAGTACTGCATTCTAACCACCGCGCCACCACGGCTCCTATTTCAAGTTATTCAATCATTTGTATGCTCCAGACTTTGATTGTGACTTGATAGCCATCAGTGCAGCAAAACTGCATGTCAATAGCTACTTCTGTGAGTTCTTGTAAGGTCACTTCTGTGTCCTCAGTGACAGGATGTAGGGGCTTAGTCTTCTGCTGACCTCCTCGTTTTTTCAAGCATAGGATATATCCTCTCTGCCTCTTTTCTTCACAATATGCGTCCTAAATATCGACCATGTTTTAAGCTTCATTGCTCTTGCTAACAACCATCCTTATTTTTCCTAACTTGGGCCACTGCTGATTGGCTCAAAGCTTTTTTTAGTCAGAAAGCTATTTTTTTTTTATTTAGACTTCTATACCGCTTCATAGTGCTTTACAGCCCTTTCTAAGTGGTTTACAAAGTTAGCATATAGCATATTGCATATTAGCATATTGCATTAGCATTAGCATATTGCCCCCAACAATCTGGGTCCTCATTTTACCCACCTCGGAAGGATGGAAGGCTGAGTCAACCTTGAGCCTGGTGAGATTCGATCCGATGATCTGCTGAACTAGCAGTCAGCTGAAGTAGCTGCAGTACTGCACTCTAACCACTGCGCCACCTTACAATTTTCAAATTGTAAGCCTTTTGTAAGTACGTGCAGCAGGGTGTTCTGTCTGAAAAGACCAATATATCCCCATTTTATCTGTTTGAGCAGCCGGCAAGAAAGGGCCTCCAACCCACTTCAGATTGAAAACAATTGGTCCCTTTGCATAATTTAAACAATATAGCCAAAAGACGAACAGAGGTAGGTGCAAGCATTCAGTATCAGTAGTGGGTTGCAAAACCTGTCACTACCGGTTCACTCACACGAACACGTCTGGTGCAGGTGGGTGGAGCCGCCTGCTGCCGCCGCTACCAGTTTGCCGATCTGGGTAGAACCAGTAGCAACCCACCACTGATCAGTACCTACAGTACAATAACACCCGGGGTGGTATTCACTTAGCTTTGCCTTCCACGCATGTGCAGAGCATCAAAAAGGGATGTGGTGATCCACGGGTGGGTGGGCAGAGCCTCCCGCAGTAGCTAAGACCGGTTCGCCTGACCCGGATAAAACCGGCTGAATACCACCACTGAATAACGTGGCTAAAAATCATCCTCAAATATAAGATCTAGCAAGAGCGTTAATTAAGTCTATAACGTTTGCAGAAAAAGAACCAATCACAAGCCTTATGCCCGCGTCAGATTGTTTTACCTTATTAGCATTGTCTCCTCCAGCCTACTGCAACGTGTTGCTCTCTGGACAATTACATTAGATTCTTATCCCCAGGGAACAAGAAGGTTTTGTTTAATGTGTCGGGGGGGGGGGGCGCACTGGACTTAGGAACACAGTTCTCTAACTGGCGGAGCTTTCCAAGGAACTGGTAATTTTCCCAGTTCCGATTAGTTAGGCAATTTACTGTACTTTTCAGAGTATAAGAGGTGCTTTTTCTCCCCCTAAAAGAGGGTGGAAATGTTGGTGTGTCTTATACACCGAATACAGCCATTTTTTGCATCCCAAAACTCTACCCCACGTGGCCTGTTCTTCACAAAAATGGGACGCACAGAGGGTTTTGGAGGCTGCAAAGTGCTCCTGGAGGCTGGGGAGGGCAAAAATGCAACACGTGGTGGGGGGGGGGGGGGGTTGGGAGACCAAAAATGGGGCCATTTTTCACAAAAACGGGGATGGTTTTGCCCTCCCCAGCCCCCCAAAAACACTCTGCAGGCCTCCTAACCCTCTGCACATCCCATTTTTTGCGAAAACGGGACACGCAGAGGGTTTGGGAGGCCTACAGAGTGCTCCTAGGGGCCGGGGAGGGCAAAAACTTTTTTTTTCCTTGTTTACCTCTTCAAAATCTTGGTGTGTCTTATACTCCGGTGCGTCTTATAGTCCAAGAAATACGGTAGCTAGAAATGCTTGAGAAGGAAGGAGACTTCCTGCAGGCAAAGATTCTCTCCTGGTGAGCTCTAATCTCTTAATCAATTAATGCTGATCCAGATAAATGTTCCCTCTAGCTTCCTCCATATGTAAATGCTGACCAGTTTGGTCAGTTCATCTCATGAAGATGATCAAAGGTCTGGAGGCTAAAGAGTACAGTGAGCAGAGCTTCCCACCAGTTTTACTACCGGTTCTTGCAAACCGGGGGCAACCCACCACTGATCTAGACCAGGGGTGAAATGTTCCCGGTTTGGACCAGATCATCCGATCCGGTAGCAATGGTGGCGGGTGGTTTGGAGAACCGGTAGCAAAAATCCCTGTGCCCCCTCCCCCACCATGCCCAGCTGAGCCGCAGGATCATCAGAGGCTTTTTTTTTTTTACTTTTAAAAGCATTTTTTCTACAACCTCTTCCGACAAAAAAATGCTTTTAAAAGCAAAAAAAAAAAAGCCTCTGATGATCGCGCGGCTCAGCTGGGATCGTCAGAGGCTTTTCAAAGAATTTTTTTGTGCAACCTCTTGGCCGACGAGGTGGTTAAAAAAAATGCTTTGAAAAGTCTGATGATCCCAGCTGAGTTGCCTGATCGGCAGAGATTTTTCAAAACATTAGAAAAAATGCTTTGAAAAGTTAAAAAAAAAAAGTTGGCCACACCCACCCAGTCACATTACCACCACCACCACCAAGCCACGCCCACAGAACCAGTAGTAACAAATTTTACATTTCACCCCTGACCTAGACCAATGAAAAGAAGGGCTAAGGATGACATGATAGCAGTCTTCCTATATCTAGCTAAACTGCTGTCACAGGCCATAGGGGATTGGCCTATTCTTCAAAGCACCTGCCTGTAGGACCCAAAGCAATGGATTGAAGCTTATCAAAGAGAAATCCAACCTAGAACTAAGGAGAAATTTCCTGACAGTTCGAACAATTAATCAGTGGAATGGCTTGCCTCCAGAAGTTATAGGCGCTCCATCACTGGAGGTTTTTAAGAAGAGATTGGACAACCTGGAATAGTACAGGATCTCCTGCTGGAGCAGGGGGTTGGACTCCAAAGTCCCTTCCAACCGTGTTACTGTGTATTCTGCATTGTGTAAGATGACTTTGGGATTGTGGAAGTCTTTGCAAGCTGAACCAACTCGTTTTAAGATCTGGTGTTTTCCAGAGGATGGACAACAAAGACAGGTCTGAAGCACATTTCAGAGCTTCAGGATGGGTGGCTTCCGTCTCTGCCCCCTGTTTGGGATTCCCCGATCCCTTCTAAAGTGGAAATGTGGCTTCGTTGGAAATGTGGCTCAGATACTCATTGTTATCCCCTCTTCTGTCCCCCATAGCGAAAGCAAGCCCAGCAAGGAAATGGAGATACCAAGGGGAATGCCAATCTTTCACTTCATCCTTGGTCAACTGGGAGCTCTCTCCAACTTCAAGGAACAGCTGTGATAAGACCGTGGCTTGGAATTACTGCAGGAGCCGAGATGGGCAAAGGTAGCAAAACCATGTCTCTACTATGGTCTGTATGGCTTTTCCCCTTCTTGCATCATCCCAGTCTATCCTCAGCGATTTTTAGTTGTTGTTGTTAAGACTTGAACCTGAAACGATTGGCATTCAAATCTTGTGCTCTTACACGAGGCCGGGGACAGGCAAGTCAGAACCTGCGTGCACCTTCCACACCTTTTTTCTACTGTTTCTCCTTCGGGGATGACTTCAATGCCATTGATAAGATGCCTTCTGGACATGGTCCACTGGGAAAGAAAGGAGAAAGGGTGTTTGTTGTGTTCTGAGTAGGATCAATCTAGAAGACCGTTCTGGTTCCACCTCCTTGGATGATGTTTTCTTGGCCTTTGAATAATATGACGTCGGATACCCCCAGTTCAGAAGAGTGTCCTCTTCCTGCCTTTATTTATGACGGTTCTTGAATAGAAGACTCTAAGACAGGGGTGTCAAACTTGATTTCATTGAGGGCCACATTAGGGTTGTGTTTGACCTCTGGCGGGGCCAGGGGGGCAGGGCCAGCTCAACATCACTTGTGTCAAGGGGCGCCTGTGGTGGCCCAAGCGCTCTGCCAGCAAAAACGGGCTCCCGAGCTCTGTTTTCACCTGTGATAGCCTCCTGCAACCCTCGGCCAGTGAAAACAGAGCTTGGAAGGGCCGCCCATGGCTCCCGCGAGATCCATTTTTGCTGGCAGAGGCACCGTGGGACAGTTCTCTGTTTCCAGGGTGACCCAGATCTAAGTACCCTGTGGCACCACCCGGATCTGGCCCTCAGGCCTTGAGTTTGACACCCCTGCTCCAGTGGTGAAATCCAATTTTTTTTACTACTGGTTCTGTGGGCGTGGCTTGGTGGGCATGGTGTGGCTTGGTAGGCATGGCAGGGGAAGGACTGCAAAATCTCCATTCCCACCCCACTCCAGGTGGAAGAATTCTGCAAAATCCCCATTCCCTCTCCACTCCTGGGGGAAGGATATTGCAAAATCTCCATTCCCATCCCACTCTGGGGCCAGCCAGAGGTGGTATTTGTCAGTTCTCCAAACTACTCAAAATTTCCGCTACCAGTTCTCTAGAACCTGTCAGAGCTTGCTGGATTTCACTCCTGCCCTGTTCTAAGAAATCCCTGGGCTATTGGCTAAACTGAAAGTAAAATAAAATAATCCCGTAAGAAAGCAGTGGCATTAAGGGTTGGTCTGATGGCCAACAAGATCGTATGAATCAGTCTATGACATCCACAGGAACTGAGCCCAACTCAAAGAAGACTTCCTGTTAAAGAGGCAGTTTGTTAAGGTGCTGGCCAGGGAACCAGGAGGCTGTAAATTCTAGTCCTGCCTTAGGTATGAACAGACCTAGGGTGACATTGGGCCAGTCATTCTCTCTCATCCCAACTCAATTCACAGGGTTGCTGTTGTGGGCAAAATAGGAGGGTGAAGGAATATTAGGTAGTTATTTATAAAAACAATAAAGATGGGCTATAAATACTTAAATGAAAATAAATTAAAAGAAGTCAACTGGAAATTTGTAGCTTTCCTGGTTTTGCAAAAAGGTGACTCTTAGCATCCAGGTTTCAGTTACCCCTTTGCCTTTTTTTAAAAAAAAAATGCAATATCTGAATCTCGACCTTCTGAATATATCTTGCCAGCCAGAAATTCTGGTCATGTGAGCCCTTCTAATCCTTAAATCCACTTCGTTTCTGATAAGGAGATTGAATCAAGAAAGATAGGAGCCACCTTTTATTCTAAAATCCAGATTAAAATGCAAAGGTGTGGGGTGGGGGAGGCAGGAAGGAGTGAGGGGGAAGGGGTGTTTGCTTTATTTTAAAGAGAGCAGCCGGGTTCTGTGTGGATCGGTCCCAGCCAACAGGCAGTAGTCTACTCTGAAGAACCAGGATGAGACACTGCCGTGAAAGCTTGCCTGTTTAATTAGGAACTGGGTGTATCAGTCATCTAGGATGACTAATGCTGTATGCATGTAAGGTGCCCTTCAGCTACATATTCCTGAAACAGCTGACCAAGCCTAGCAGCTGTATCTTTAAAGGTGCAGTGTATACTTTCAAAAAAAATGTTTGTTTTACATTAAAGCTGCAACAATTTTCTCTTTGCTGGAACAATGTTGCAGTTGGGCATAGCTGGCATTCCAAACCATAAAACAAGATATCCAACTCATTTTTTTAGGCTACGGTGGCATGTAAATGCAGCATGCACCTTGGAAAATGTGGCATGATGTACTTAAGTGTGTCTTGCACACGTTGCCTATGGTAAACCGGTCTCCTTAGCCACCAGGTGAGATCTAAAATGAAACCAGTGTCTCTTTCTGGACCTGTTCCTTTCAAGCAAAGAACAACGCAAGTTTGAAACAAGTTTAGGACTTACCTTAGACCAGGGGTCGGCAACCTGTGGCTCTGGAGCCGCATGGGGCTCTTTCACCCCTCTGCTGCGGCTCCCTGTCACTCAAAATATGCATCACAACCGCCAATGTGTGACACTCACCGGGCACGTGATTTATTGAGCTTTTCAAACCCCAGTAGGCCAACCATGGATAAATCCAAGAAAAGAAAAGTTTCAGAAGAAAACAGAACGTTTAATTCAACTACATATGCTAGTTTTGTGGCCGCTCAAGAAATAGTCAGGCATAGGAAGGGTTTTGTGGCTCCCAGTGTTTTCTTTTCTGTGGGAAATGGGTCCAAATGCCTCTTTTGAGTGTTTAAGGTTGCAGAGCCCTGCCTTAGACTATCAGGGAAGGCTCGGTTTAGACTTTTGGATGGGGTGGATGGGAATTGTAGTTCAAAGTATCTAAATTGGAGCAGAGCGATGGAGAAAAGGGTGCTATATACCAAACCAGTGTTTTTCAACTTCAGCCTCCAGAAGATGTATGGACTGCAATTCCCAGAATTCCCATTGCTGGCTTGGGGAATTCTGGGAATTGAAGTCCACACATCTTCGAGAGGCTGCGGCTGAGAAACGCTGTTATTTATTATTTATTAAATTTTTATACCACCCTTCTCCTGCGGGACTCAGGGCGGTACACAGCCAAGATAAAAACATAACCTATAAAATTTAAAATCAATTTAAAAGACAAACTGAATTTAACAGTTCAACAACAAATTTATTCCCGAGGGCAAAATGAATACAGGTAGTCCTCGACTTACGACCGCAACTGAGCCCGTAATTTCTGTTGCTAAGTGAGACATTTGTTAAGTGAATTTTGCCCCATTTTAACAACTTTTCTTGCCGCAGCTGTTAAGTGAATCGCTGCAGTTAATAACATGGTTGTTAAGCGAATCTGGCTTCCCCGTTCACTTTGCTCGTCAGAAGGTCACAACATGGGGATCACATGACCCCGGGGCACTGCAACCGTCATAAATATGAGCCAGTTGCCAAGTGTCTGAATTTTGATCTCGTGATCCTGGGGAGGCCGCAGAGGTCATAAGCAGGAGTGGGTTTCACTTACCTTTGCTCTTGCTTCGCTCATGTGCAGAGCATATGTGAGGACGTCCGGGCGGGTGGGTGGAGCCTCCCACCACCGCTGCTACCAAACCAGGGTGAACCGGTATCCAAGAGCCTTGGATAGTACAGTGGTCTAAAGCACCCTGTTATTAACACCAGTTGCCTGCAATTATTGCAGGTTCGAATCTCACCAAGGCTCAAGGTTGACTCAGCCTTCCATCCTTTCTAAGGTAGGTAAATTGAGGACCCAGTTTGTGGGGGCAATAAGCTGACTTTGTATAAATATACAAAAGTATGAAGGTTATTGCTTAGCGCATTGTAAGCCGCCCTGAGTCTCCGGAGAAGGGCGGCATATAAATCAAATTAAAAAAAAAAAAACACCACTGGTCATAAGTGTGAAGAACTTTTTTTCAGTGCCATCGTAATTTTGAAAGATCACTAAATTTGAAGGAGCCCATTAAATGGCTCGCGTGATCGGCTGTCACTGGGGCGGGAGGTGGGGGTCAGGGCAGTGGTGAAATTCAAATTTTTTTACTACCGGTTCTGTGGGCATGGCATGGGAAGGATATTGCAAAATCTCCATTCCCACCCCACTCCAGGAGAAGGAGACCACAAAATCCCCATTCCCATCCCACTCCAGGGGAAGGATACTGCAAAATCCCCATTCCCACCCCACTCCTGGGGGAAGGATACCGCAAAATCCCCATTCCCACCCCACTCCTGGGGGAAGGATACCGCAAAATCCCCATTCCCACCCCACTCCAGGGGAAGGATGCTGCAAAATCCCCATTCCCACCCCACTCCTGGGGGAAGGATACTGCAAAATCCCCATTCCCACCCCACTCCTGGGGGAAGGATACCGCAAAATCCCCATTTCTACCCCACTCCTGGGGGAAGGATACCGCAAAATCCCCCTTCTCACCCTACTCTGGGGCCAGCCAGAGGTGGTATTTGCCGGTTCTCCAAACTATTCAAAATTTCCGCTACCGGTTCTCTAGAACCTGTCAAAACCTGCTGGATTTCACCCGTGGCTCAGGGGCGATTTTATTACATGATTTGATTTTTTTACGAGTTTTAGTTTTTTTAAACGTGGTTGTTTTTGTTTTTTTTTTAATATTCTGTAAGCTGCCTTGAGTCGCCATGGGCGAACAGGCGGCAGTATAAATCTAATAAATAAATAAAATAAAATAAATGAACTGGTTAGAGTGCAGTACTGCAGCTACTTCAGCTGACTGCTAGTTCAGCGGATCAAATCTCACCGGATCAAGGTTGACTCAGCCTTCCATCCTTCCCAGGTGGGTAAAATGAGGACCCAGATTGTTGGGGGCCATACGCTATTTAATATACTGTCTTTGGTGTAAGCCGCCCAGAGTCCTCGGAGAATGGGCGGCATAGAAATATGACTAATAAAAATAAAAATAAAAACGGTTGTAAGTCGAGGACCATCAATGGTATCGTTGGGGGAAGGGGCAGGGGAGGGAAGGACCAGCAGGCTTGGAAATGGGGGGGAAGGAGAAATCCCCAAAAATGGCAGGAGACTCAGAAATGTTGGGAAAGACACGTGAGAGGGGAATCCTAAGCACACAGACACACACACACACACAGAAGGTCCAGAGTCGGTGAGGACCCCCGAAAGACGTCGTCCTGGGGCGGCCAAGCAAGTCCTTCCCATCCCGGGCAGGGGAAGAGCCAGAGGCCGTCGGAGCAGGTGATCCCGCCCGGCAGAGGCGGAGAGCGCCCGCCCTTTGCTCGTCTCGCTGCCCTCGGTGGAAGGCGGGCCCGTTGGAGTTCCCAAAGCTGCCCGGGCGGCGGCGGCGGCTGGAGAATTAACTTGGGCAGAGAAAAGGGGAAGGTTGGGGGGGGGAGGGAAGGCGCAGCGGCGGCCCCGCCAGCCAAGAACCCCGCTTAACCCCGACTATGGCAGGCGAGCTGGAGGCTACCGAAGCCGGCGGAGGCTGAAGCAAGGAGCCCGGGCTCGGCCAGCAGCAGCAGGGGCGAGGCTCCCCCTCACCCTCCACCCTCCAGCCCAGCATCGGCATGGCTCGCTGGATCCCCACCAAGCGGGAGAAATATGGCGTGGGTGAGTACCCAGGGGAGAGGGGACCACTCTGAGCTTCCCCCCCCCACTGCACGCCTCCCGGTTTCCCACGTGCAGGATGCGTGTCACCGGCCCGTCCCTTTGCTCGGAACTTTCCCATGTAGTCCACAGATTGTCTGCGGGGCGGATCTCTTTCTTTCTTTCTTTCTTTCTTTCTTTCTCTCTCTCTCTCTCTCTCTCTCTCTCTCTCTCTCTCTTTTTTTTTCCTCCCTCCCATCAGCTCGCTTCTTTCTGTTCCTTTTTCTCTCCTCCTTCCTGCTCGGCCTGAGAAGAGGCTTCACTCCCTCCTTCCTCCCTCCCTCCAGCTCTGATCTTCGGTCCGCCGGAAGGATTCCGGTTTCGGGTGCGAATCTCAGTCGGTTCGCAGCCGGGGGAAACGGGAAACGAGACCCCACCCTCCGCGGCTTTTTTTTTCCCCCGGCGGCAGAAAAAAAACGCCTTTTCTCTCCCTTCCTCCTCCTCCTCCTCCTCCTTTCCGCAGCCTCTTTTTTCCAACTTTGCCAAAACGCCTTCCAGACGGGCAGGGGCTCACGGTTCCCATTATCCCCAGCCAGCAGGTAGAGAGAGAGAGAGAGAGATGGGAGTTGGAATCAGCTCTTCACACACCCACCCGTGTCTGGGTTAGTTAGCCTTTAAGGTTCTTTTTATCTCTTGGTAGCTCGGACGGGAGAATAGATCATTTTTTCCATAGAGAGTATAGGTAGCTCAGGGTTAAAATTAGGGGTCCTTCCGGCTCTTTGATCTTGGTTGTTTTCTTGCAGACGTTTCATGACCCAACTAAGTAACATCATCAGTGCTGGTAGGGAGTGGGGATTTGTGGAGAGGAGGAGGAGGAGGACTGTGGGATCCTTGGTGCTCTCTGAGCTTGGGGGTTTTCTTGCAGACCTTTCATGACCCACACTAGGTAACATCATCAGTCTACGAAGCGCTGTATAAGGTAAATCATATGCAGCCTCACCGTTTCTATGGTCTGCTTTGCTGGGCACGGATTTTGCTTTTGCAAATAATTATATTATTATACATTGCAACGTATATACTGATGATGTTACCTAGTTGGGTAATGAAAACATCTGCCAAGCAAATAAGCCCAGAGACCCCACAGATCATTTTGTTTTCCTGCTTGCCCCCACCCCATGGGACTTTGAGTGCCGGGGAGCTGGTGAGTCACCTTTGGGGCTGCGGGGGGGGGGGGGGGGTGTTTGGAATATTGTTTGCCATGGCTTAATTAACCTCGAATGCCGAGGTGGCACAGCCTGATGGGAGGCACTGAACGGCTGTCAGCCTCAGCCATAAATAATCAGTTACATCAGATTAATTAATGGGGAGCGCAGAGGTGGGCTGGTTTGTGTGTGTGTGGGGTGTGTGTGTGGGTTTGATGTGAAAGGTTGTGTACTCAAACAATGGACCCTTGGACTTGATGCCATGCCACAAGGCCATCTTGCCATCTCAACCAATCCATCAGAAATTTAAACACTGTCTTTCTCCGTAAGCCATTTTAGCAGAATAACACAGTTGGAAGGGACCTTGGAGGTCTTCTAGTCCAACCCCCTGCTCAGGCAGGAAACCCTAGACCCGTGATGGCGAACCTATGGCACGTGTGCCACGGGTGGCACGTGGAGCCATATCTGTGGGCGCGCAGGTGTTGCCCTAGCTCAGCTCCAGCATGCATGCGTGCACCAGCCAGCTGATTTTCAGGCTTTCCGGTCCCATCGGAAGTCGGGAAACGGGACGTTTCCAGCCTCCGGAGGGTGGGGGAAACTGTTTTCGCCTTCCCCAGGCTCCTAGAAAGCCGCTGGAGCCTGGGGAGGGTGAAAAACGGGCCTAATGAGCCCACCATGCCATTGTGTGCCAAAAGTGGGGGTACCGCGCACTGGGGGTACCGCGTGCATGTGTGTGGGCTGATTGAATTATGGGTGTGGGCACGCGTGTGCATGACACCCCCCCCACGCTCCCGATTTTGGCCCGCGACGGCAAAAAGGTTAGCCATCACTGCCCTATACCATTTCAGACAAACGGTGGCTCAATCTCTTCTTCAAAAACTTCCAGTGTTGGAGAGCTCACAACTTCTGAAGGCAAGCCATTCCACGGATTAACTGCTGCTACTGTCAGCTAAATTCTCCTTAGAAGAATTTTCTCCTCCCCCCCCCCCCCCCACCTATCTAGTGTTTTGTATGCAGTTCCTGGGTTTGGTCTGGTGAGCCGTAGTTATCTTGTGTTTTTCCCAGAACTCAGGGTCACTTTAGCTCAAACAAGACCTGGAAACTGCTCCTCCTCCTTCTATTTTTCTTTCAACATCACGTTGACTTTATTATTATCTGTCCTTTTCTTCTGAGAGCTGGTGGCTTGGAAATCAAGGTGGGCAGCAGCTCAAGGCAATTAGGCAAAACTGAAGAAGATGTGTGTCCTCAAATAAAAGATCCTCCTGGGCCTTAGGAGCAGTTTCCAAGCCAGTGGCAGCTACTCATTAATGACTGAGATATTTGCAATGTCGGGAGCTCTTTGATTCACACGTTGTGTAATAATTCCATTGAAAGTCATAAATAGGCCTGAAGCTGAATATTTCCCCCACCAAATATTTTTTTTCCATGTTTTTAAGTTTTAGGAACAACACGGCTAAACAAGGAAGCCTAAATTCAGGTTCATAATAAGTCAGCACTTGCTAGCTGAAGCTGGGCATTTGCTGTTCTCCAGCCTGATCAACCTTAAAGGTGAAAATCAAAGCAGGGTTGGAGTAGCTATTTTTTTATTTTTTGGCTACGGTTGTTAAATGAACCACTGCAATTGTTAAGTGAATCCATTGACTTTGCTTGTCGGAAATCTGCTAAGATTGTAAACGGCCGGTTGCAAGCATTGTAAATGTATCTGGTTGCCAAGCAACCCAAATATTGATCATGTGATCATGGGGATGCTGCAACAGTTGTAAGTGTGAAGACTGGTTGTAAAGTCCCTTTTTTCCCCCAGCACCATCGTAACTTCAAATAGTTGCTAAACGTATAGTTGTACATTGAAGATTACCTTCAGGGCTAAAACATATAAAGAACGGTTGCTGGAATTGGGTATGTCTAGTCCAGTGATGGTTAACTTTTTCACCAGAATCTGGATGAGAGCAGCTGGCCGGTGCGCATGTGTGCGGTGGCCAGCTGCTCTTCCGGATTCCGTCACATGCATGCGCGCCCAACAACTGGTCCGTTGCACATGTGCACCAGCCAGCTGCTCTCTCCAGGTTCTGGCGCACATATGCGCATGCCGGAACCCGGAATAGAACAGCTGGCTGGTGTGCATGCACGCTGGAACAGTTGTCCGGTGCGCATGTGCATGACGGAACCTGGAAAAGCAGCTGACAATGGCACGCATGCCCACAGAGAGGACTCTGCGTGCCATAGGTTCGCCATCATTGGTCTAGTCTATTGAAAAGAAGGACTAGGGTTGACATGATAGCAGTGTTCTGATATCTCAGGAGTTACCACAAAAAAGAAGGAGTCAAGCTATTCTCCAAAGCACCTGAAGGCAGGATAAGTAGCAATGGGTAGAAACTAATCAAGGAGAAAACCAAGTAAAGAGAAATTTTCTGACAGAACAATTAACCAGTAGAATGCCTTGTCTCCGGAAGTTTTGGGAAGCTTTTAAGAAGAGATTGGACCACCATTTGTCTGAAATGATATATGGTTTCCTACCTGAGTGGGGGATTGGATTAGAACACCTCCAAGGTCCCTTCCAAGTCTGTTATTCTGTTACCTGTATTTTACTCTCTTTTCCCAGCATATAGTCACTAGTACTTAATATTCTCTTTATGAAACTTTCAGTCTTATTGATATTGTTTCCAGCACTGGAACTATCCTTTGATTTCTATGGATCTTGGGAAAAAAAACATATCTTTTAACCTTTATAGATTTTTGGATGGCTTGACTTAGTAGAGGGGTATCCAACCTTGGCAACTTTCAGATTTGTGGACTTCAACTCCCAGAATTCCCCAGGCAGCATGGATGGATGGATGGATGGATGGATGGGGAATTCTGGGAGTTTAAGTCCACAAGACTCCCCTGACTTAGTATATCTTTTCCTTCCTGGAGAATATTTAATACTCACTGACAACACCTTTAGTTAATTGATTCAAGAAGTGACATAAAATGTATGTTCTATCACTGTTACCTTGATCTGAAAATTTTAGAACGATATTTCTGGAAATCTGTATTTTGATTCTTTGTCTCAGAATATATCGGAGTTACATAGAAGATTTGGGTCTTCGGTGAGCTGTTTAGGAAATTCCCCATTAGAATTGTTGTTTCCAACAAAACTTTTGCACTTCTGCAATTCTTGGATTTTCCCACAGAGCTGCTACTTGCATTTCCTCCTTGTGTGTGAGCTGGTGCTGTCTTACTTGCAAAGGAGCAATATAGCATGTACCATTTGTATACCCAAAGCAGAAGAAAAGTTGAGTTGCATGGGGAATTGGAAAAAAGGATATCGTTCTAGAATTCTGAGACATCCAACGAGTGACCAAATCAAAAGTAGTTTTGGATCATAATTCAGTTGGGTAACTTATTACCACAAAATATCTGATAACATGAATGGATCGATTAGAGTCCGTAGGAACAAGACAACAATGGTTACTTTTGACGCTAGTTGAATGGAACTAGCATCAGAGAAATCTTTTTGAAGATGTTTTGCTTCTCATCCAAGAAGCTTCTTCAATTCAGAACTGAACTGAATTTGAAAAAGCACCTTTGGGAAAACTGAGATTCTCCATAGAATCTCATAGAATCTCATAGAATCCATAGACAAATCAGGGTAGTACCGGTAATAATAGCCCTGGATGATTGAGATTCTCCATAGTCATTTTTTCTTCTGAACGACTTATCATAAGAAAGGGTAGCTGCAATAGAGTAGAATAGGGTAAATCTACAACTTTTATGCATTATCCTGCTTAAAAATCCACTTATTAGGAAAATGCGTAGAAAATCAATAAAAAACAATTGCACAGCATGCCTTTCATCAGCTAAGGATAGTCAAGATTTGATATTTTGGGGTGAGTGAAACATCTGGAAATCAAAGGTTCTAGAACACAGTTTTAGAATGTTGCAAGTGTTTGTTTTTTTTTTTAAAGAAAGAAACAGCCATTGTATTATTTATAAGCAGAAAGTAGCTAACCAATCAAGGTCAATTAAAGAATTAGAAAGTGGTAGCAATAATAGTCTTAAAAGGTCCTCAGACAAACACTCATTTAAGGGCAAGCATGTTGACTGGGTGAGTGGTAGATCCATTTCATGTCTTAATCTGGATGATTTAGCTTTGAGAGCTGTGTGTAACCACTTACTGCAGTTCGCAATCTGTCGTCTGCAGTATAGCAGGTTGTGCACACTCAGCCAATTCAGTAAAGCATGTGTAAGCAAACCATGGTTCCATAAATTGTATGGGGAAATAAAGAAGCAATAACTAATCATCTTCTTTTAAAGACTCCATAATCCAGTGATAGCTAACCTTTTTGCAGTTGCGTGCCAAAAGGGGGGGGGGGGGGGGGGGGTGTCGTGTGTACACATACCCACCCATAATTCAATGCCCCCTGCATCCCTGCGTATGCGTGCACAACCTCCCCGCTCCCCCCGCTTTTGGCACATGACAGCAAAAAGGTTACCGGTGAGCCCAGTAGCCTGTTTTTTGCCCTCTCCAGGCTCAAGAGGCTTTCTTGGAGCCTGGGGAGGGTGAAAACGGCCTCCCCACCCCTGAAAGCCCTCCGGAGGCTGGAAACAGCCCGTTTCCTGACTTCCGGTGGGGCCAGAAGGCCCGAAAATAAGCTGGCTGGCACATGCATGGGTGCTGGAGCAGAGCTAGGGCAACGCTCGCTTGCCCACAGATATGGCTCCGCGTGCCACTTGCGACATGCGTGCCATAGGTTCACGGCTGTAATCCCTTGTGGGGTAGTGTCTTGGGCAACTGAATGGAGCTGAGTGTTTACTGGCCGGATGCCCTTCCTGTCACCAATGCTGAGATTGTTTCAGCACATATATTCTCATTGCGCCCAGAGAGAGAAATATCTGCCTCTACCTAGGATCGAACTCACAGCCTCCTGATTGTGAGGCGAGAGCTCCACCTCTAGGCCACCGCACCATTCAAAGTAGCAATAACTAACGAACGATACAAATTACAGCCAATGCTTGCATGGACACTGGTAGTCCTTGTTTTGCAACAGTTCATTTAGCGACACTTCAAAGTTACAAGAGCACTGGAAAAAATGAGTTGTGACCGTTTTTCACGCTTACAACTGTTGCAGCAACTCCATGGTCACGGGATTAAAAATCAGATGCTTGGTAATTGACTTATCTTTATGATAGTTCACAGTGTTGAAGTGTCCCTGACAAGCAAACTCAATGGGCCTTGGTAGTACAGTGGTCTAAAACACCCTATTATTAACACCAGCTGCCTGCAATTATTGCAGGTTCGAATCTCACCAAGGCTCAAGGTTGACTCAGCCTTCCATCCTTTCTAAGGTAGGTAAAGTGAGGACCCAGTTTGTGGGGGCAATAAGCTGACTTTGTATAAATATACAAAAGTATGAAGGTTATTGCTTAGTGCATTGTAAGCCGCCGGAGAAGGGTGGCATATAAATCAAATTAAAAAAAAATGGGGAAGCTAGATTCACTTAACAACCGTATTACTCACTTAACCACAGTGATTCACTTAACAACAGTGGCAAGAAATGGGGCAAGGTTTACTTAACAAATGTCTCAGCAACAGAAATTTTGGGCTCAATGATGGTCGTAAGTCGATTTATAATTCCCACTCTACCAATACTCGCTCCCCGATTGGACAAATCAGGGTAGTACCGGTAATAATAGCCCAAAACATAAGGACATATTGACAATAATCCCAAAAATGTCTGTCAAAGACTGTATTGGTTCACCTTTCTGATTTTACAAAAGATGTTTGCTTAGGTGAATAACAGATAATTCTCTTCTGAAGTCCCTTCCCCCCCATTAGTCTTGCCTCAGAAATATGATGAAAAGTAGATTTTTTAAAAGTATCCGTTATGATGTTTAAAAATATGAATTATTTCTCCCCAGTTGTGAAATTTGGGACCAATTGAATCATAGGGTTTGAGTCAGGATCATGCTTACGGCAAACACATTGAAATCAGTGTGGTAAATTAGTCATGGCTCATTAAAGTTCCTTTGATTTTGAGTGAATGCTAAATCTGAATCTAATATAAGGAACTTTGAAAAAAAGAGGAACTCTTTTAAATATTTAACCATCACCTCAAATTAATGTAAGAACACAAAATAGAAGTGTATTTATATATTCTGAGATACAGTACAACTGAAGTACAATATTATTTATATCCTCTAGTACAGAGGTCTTCAAACTTGGCAGCTTGAAGACTTGTGGACTTCAACTCCCAGAATTCTCCAGCCAGCATAGCATAGCTGGGAGTTGAAGTCCACAAGTCTTCAAGCTGCCAAGTTTGAAGACTTCTGCTCTAATGATTGGCTGATTCCAACTTTGTCTGGAAAAAATACTATCAAATTCAATGGAAATTCAATTGAATTTCAATGTATTGAAATGCATCTCAATACATATACAGGGAGTCTCCGACTTATGACCAAAATGTCCAGCGGTATGCAATGGGGTCATTAAGCGAGTCACATCTAACTTTTTGACCTTCATTGCCACTGTTATTAAGCAAATCCGGTTTCCCCCACTGACTTTGCTTGTCAGGAACCCCCTGGGAAGATCACAATCATGTGACTTCAGGACACTGAATCCATTGTGATCACATGCTGATTCCCAAGCATCCAAATTTTATTATTGTTCTTTTTTTCAAGAATATGAACTAGCAAATGTGTTTTGTTGCAACTATTGTTTTCAGCACTCTTGTTGTCAAATGGTTGTTAAACAAATGATTTTAACTTGAAGACCAGCTGTATATAAAACTGCAATCTGTGAGATCTCTCTCTCTCTCCCTCCCTCCCTCCCCCTCCCTCCCTCCCTCCCTCTCTCTCTCTCTCTCTCAAAATTGTTGCAAAGGCATGTCCGACCCATCGCGACCCCATGGACAACGTTTCTCCAGACCTTCCTGTCCTCTACCATCCTCTGGAGTCCATTTAAGCTCACATCTACTGCTTCAGTGACTCCATCCAGCCACCTCATTCTCTGTCGTCCCCTTCTTCTTTTGCCCTCAACCTTTCCTCTCAAAATTATAATCTCCTAATTATAAGAATTATAATTATATTTAACTTATAATTAGTCCCTAATTAGGCTCAGTGGCTAAGATGTTGAGCTTGTCGATCGAAAGGTCGGCAGTTCAACGGTTCGAATCCCTAGCGCTGTGTAACGGGATGAGCTCCCGTTACTTGTCCCAGCTTCTACCAACCTAGCAGTTCGAAAGCATGTAAAAAATGCAAGTAGAAAAATAGGGAGCACCTTTGGTGGGAAGGTAACAGCATTCCATGCACCTTTGGCATTGAGTCATGCCGGCCACATGACCACAGAGATGTCTTCGGACAGCGCTGGCTCTTCAGCTTTGAAACGGAGATGAGCACCGCCCCCTAGAGCTAGGAACGACTAGCACATATGTGCAAGGGGAACCTTTATCTTTAATTATAAGAATGACAAAAAGAGAAAATACGAAACAGCAGACGTTCTGTTAACTGCAGCTTAATTGTGCCTTAGGCTGGATTCATGCTACACACTAAACCAAAGAGAAGACAATTGTTTGGTTGGCATAGTATTGTATTCCAAACAAACAAACCCTATCCTGGATTAATGGGATTGGCTAATTGTACAACGTGTGAAGACAAAGGCAGCGTTCCCACAAGATACTCATTTAAACCTCGCTAGTATGTGTACAATAACTGTAGAGATTTTTCAGTATGTTTCCGTTATATTGGAAGTGTGTTATTTCTCAGTGCCTATTCTCCATCATTTTAAGTTGGGTGACTAATAGGGAATTTTGTGTGGAAACTCACACAAAAGTTTGTGTCCCTGAGGGAAAAATTGAAGTACATAAGTACTTGCCCACATAACATACAGGAGGAAAGTTTTAAAAATTACATGCTGTCCTTTAAAATTGTGAGCAGACAGGAAGAGGTAATCTGAGCTGCTTTTTGAGCAGTCCTTGTATTCTTCTAGCTTTGATGATAAACTAAAAAAAGACGAGAAGTTTATTAAGCTTCCCATTACCATTTAATCTACTTCCCCCAGTGGGACAAACAAATGGAAAATCCCATTTTTTTTTCTACCATGGTGACACAAGACCTTGGCTCACATTTTTTTTAGTGCGATGTCTGCAGTTATATAAAAACTGCCAACTTCTGTTGTCGAGGAATATGAACTAGCGAATGGAGGCAAATATATATGTCGCAGGATAATGTGGCAGGGTCCAATTTGGGTCAGTCGCCAGGACCAGAGATTTTGTCTTCCAAGCTTCATGCTGAAGCCCATTTTCTGGAAACTTCTGGAGCCCATCTTCAGAAGTTCCCTGAAGATGGGCTTCGGTGCGAGTCCAAAAGCTTGGAAGACAAAACCTCTGGTCCCAGTGACCTACCAAATTGGACCCTGCGATATGAACTGGTATCATCATCATCTTTTAACAACCCCATAATCCCTTGTGGGGTGGAGTCTGAGCTAGCAGAGTGTTTACTGGCCGGATGCCCTTCCTGTCACCAGTGCGGAGTTTTGTTGCAATATGAACTAGTATCCAAATGAGAAACGCTTTGTTTGCCTTGATCCATCTTTATGTGAATAGTTCAGATCTAGTAGTCAAACGTTGATGTCCAGCTTTTACTTCAAAATGACCTAGGTTGATATGAATGAACAGTTTCTCACTTTCTCTGAGCTTATGTTGATTCAGTAAATTGAGTTGCCTCGTTATCAGTTCTAAACGTATTTGCAGTGTATAGATGAAGATAGCTTGCTGCCTTATCTAAATGGAATCAAAAATCATATTTAATCTGCACACCTTCAAGTTAGTTTCTGGCTTCCAGTGAGTCACTGATGAGCTGGCTTTCCTGTATGGCTTTTCAGTTTTAATTAGTATTGTTGGTATAGTAAGATGCTCTTGGCATGGTGTCATTGGAGCTAAAGTATCCTGCCTTGGGCAGGAGGTTGGACTAGAAGACCTCAAGGTCCTTCCACCCCTATGATTCCCTGAATGCATGAGTGATCTTGGAAAATATTCCAGCTAAATTGGTTGTTTCTTTGGAAGAACAGGGCAAGAGAAAAAGTGAAAAGCCACGTAGTGACTAAACTGTACAGGTAATCCACGACTTACGACCACAGTTGAGCCCTGTTGCTAAGTGAGAAATTTGTTAAGTGAGTTTTGTCCCATTTTATGACTTTTCTTGCCACGTTTGTTAAGTGAATCACTGCAATTGTTAAGTGAGTAACACCGTTCTCTGGCTTCCCCATTGACTTTGCTTGTCAAAAGGTCCCAAAAGGTGATCACATGACCCCAGGACACTGCAACCGTCATAAATATGAGCCATTTGTTAAGCATCCGAGTGCAAATCACGTGGCCATGGGGATAAGTGGGAAAAAAGGGTCATGCCGTATATACTCGAATATAAGCTGACCCGAATATAAGCCGAGGCACCTAATTTTACCACAAAAACTATTGACTTGAGTATAAGCCTAGGGTGGGAAATGCAGCAGCTACTGGTAAATTTCAAAATAAAAATAGATACCAATAAAATTACATTAATTGAGGCATCAGTAGGTTAAATGTCTTTGATTTCAAAGAAAAACAGTAAACTAGCTCTGTAAGTGGAAAAGAGGATCAATAAAAACAATATGGTATCAACAATAACTTTAAAAGTACTGTATATGAGTTGGGTAGCTATATAAATTTGTTTAATAAATACAATGGGAAAGGTCTTTGGGGATTCCAGAATTTACATGGCACTAATTGGATTAGTGGACCCTCCCCATGCCCCATTTTACCTTTAGCAAGCCTCCCTGCAGCCAAAACGGTTGCAGGAAAAAAGGCATTTTTTCCTCACTCGAATATAAGCCGAGGGGGACTTTTTTCAGCATAAAAAATGTGCTGAAAAACTCGGCTTATACTCGAGTATATACGGTAAGTCACTTTTTTCAGTGCCACTGTAACTTTGAACGGTCACTAAACAAACTGTTGTAAGACAAGGACTACTTGTATTATAAAACCATCCATTAGCCATAGAAAGAAATCAAGACCCATTTTATAAACTGCGAATGAGTTTTAAAAAGTAGAATTCTGGCGCACTATTTCATTTCTCTCAGGACATTCTGATCAGGCTCAGTTCTGGAAATAAATCTTCTCAAAGTGATGGTACTCCAACATGGTCCCAACATTTTGCAATGGCTAGTAATGAAGCTTTTTATAGTATTCCACAGTAATGTCACCTCTGGTTGTAAACAGGACTTTTCCCATCTTTGTAATTTGCTTATTCTGTTTACCTTTAAAAAAATACGTTTTCGGCATGGAGATAGATCCAGTGAAGTAACTTTGCCACTAGATTCTGTCAGAAAGAAACAAAACAAAAGAATTTAATTGGAAGCCTGCCTTTAACTCTAGAATCTACAATAATCGACTCTTCAACCACAGCAAAAATAAAAAATATATAGGAATGGTTTGCTGCCCAGAGACCTCTCAATATAATTCCCACCCTTGAAATTCTGAAATAATAAGGCTACACTTTCCTGGAAGTCTAATATTATCGTTCGCAACTCTTGACTTGGAAGATAATTGTGACTTTGGTCCATGGAAAACAGCTCCTCTATCTTAAGACTGTTTTAGCTTGGTGGTTCTTAAACTGGAAGTAATTTCCCTTAAGAGCATAATTTGTGCATATTCTGGGGGTAATGGAACAATTTATAATTGCTAGCCACTGCTTAGACACTTGTGTGAAACAAGCTGTTCTTTTTAGAGCAAGAACGAAAAGGCAAACGCTCTCAATGTATTCAAGAAGTTATGCTGTGACATGTTAAATGATGCAATTTGCAATGGCTCTAAATTTATGAAGTAGAACAAAGCCGTTGCCTTGGGGTAAAAGGTGGGAGGTGGCCACACATGGCGGGAAGACAGATCCTTAAGTTGTGTTGGAGCTTTCTTGGGTTCCCCAAACCACATGTTTAATAAGAAAGTCTAGTATTACAGGATTCATAACTGTTTGACCAACTGCACTCAACGTGTAGTCCTCAATGGAACTGCATCTACATGGAGGGAAGGATGCAGTGTGGTACCCCAAGGCTCTGTTTTAGGCCCAGTACTCTTTAACATCTTCATCAATGACTTGGACAAGGGGATAGATGAGGAACTCATCAAATTTGCAGATGACACCAAACTGGCAGGAATAGCCAACACTCTAGAAGATAGGCTCAAGATACAGAAGGATCTTGACAGACTCTAACAAAATGAAATTCAACGGTGAAAAAAATAAGGTTCTACATTTAGGCAAGAAAAACAAAAATGCACAGGTACAGTATATGTGGTACCTTGCTCAATAGTTTTAAGTGATACCATCAAGGTCAGATTTATGGTTGTAAATGTATGGCGGGGGGTAAGGAGGGGAGAAGAGATTAGGCTCCCTCGGTGCTGAAAAAGTTTGCCAACACTGGTCTATGTAATCAGCTTGGGAGTGTTCTTATCTTAAATCAGTGAGTACTTGTTTGGTAAGAGTGGATGGAAAGAGAGTGGAGAGACCCTTATGGTAAGGCAAACAGCAGAGTACAGCTACAACTAAATTGGAACCCTGGCTGTATGGTATAATTATCTGGGAGGTTCCCACTGTAGAACCAGATTCAACCCTAGTTTTGCTCTATATTTTGTTTTCATGACCTGCAGCAAACTTTTTTCTTGTCTTCCAGACATTCAATATTCTACCTAGGACAGCTTCTCCTCTCTCATTCCTCCTACCTCGTTTATTTAGTTCATTTATTTAGATTTTTAATCCACCTTTTATTGTTTTTTTTTTGTAAATAATACTAATAGCATTTAGACTTATGTACCACTCTGTGGTGCTTTATAGCACTCTCTGAGCTGTTTACAACATCAGCATATTGCTTCCAACAATCTGGGTCCTCATTTTACTGACCTCAGAAGGATGGAAGGCTGACTTGAGGCAGTGAACATATCAGAGGTGGGTTTCAGCAGGTTCTGACCAGTTCTGGAGAACCGGTAGCAGAAATTTTGAGTAGTTTGGAGAACCGGTAGTTAAAATTCTGACTGGCCAAACCCCCATCTACTCTCTGCCTCCCAAGTCTCCGCTGATTGGGAGAAAATGACATTTACCTCCAAAAACTGCCTTAGGCACCTTTTATTTCATGTGGCAACCAAAACCTTCCCACTTCTAATGCATAAAGTGAAAAGAACCTTAAAAACCACTTTGATTGGGACTTGGGATCAACTCTGAATTGCTATGACTTTTAATAGAAGTCTACTTTTAATAAAGTGCATGTTAAACATCCAGTTTGGTCTAATGGTTTAAGGTGCCAGGCTGGAAACCATGAGTCGTGTGAGTTTTTAGGCATGAAAACTGACTGGGAGACTTTGGGCTAGTCACTCTCTCTCAGCCCAAGTCACCTCGCAGGGTTGTTGTTATGGGGAAAATAGGAAGAGGAAGGAGCATTAGGTATGTTCCAGTGGTGGGTTTCAAAATTTTTTACTACTGGTTCTGTGGGCGTGGCTTGGTGGGCGTGGCAGGGGAAGGATACTGCAAAATCTCCATTCCGTCCCGACTCCAAGGGAAGGTTACTGCAAAATCCCCATTCTCTTCATTTGGCTTCATTCTTTATTCTACCTCACTCTCTTTTGAATCTCTCAATCTTATTTAGTTGCTGAGTTGAAGAAATTAATGATAGGACATGGTTGCCTTCCCCCTGACAGGCAATTAAATTGTGGTTCTACGGGATGTTTTGTTATCTCCCAAACTGCTTAACATCTAATGGACAGTGTTGAATGATTTCATCCAGAGATTTGATGTTGTTGTTGTTTTTGTTGTTAACATATCGATGTCATTCAACATCACCACATTTTTAAAAAAATGAATCCCTGTAAAGTAATGTATATTCTGAATCAGTGTCTGGGTGGGGCAGTCAACTAGATCAATAAACACTTGGATTTACCTTGGAGAAGATCCCGTTGGGATGATCCTTCTCTGCCAAGTTATGTTACCCAGGGCTTTTGCTGTGGCACATATGCTTTATTTGATTGTTTGGCCTTCGATGCTTAATTTTTAAAGCCTCTTGTTTATGAAACAATACCACACTATCTGCAGAGAGGGTAAATCCAGGGTTTGCAGAATTGTCTCTCTCTCTGTCTCTCTTTTTAACAAACTCTTGAAGAAGGGAACTAAAATAGTCACGTGATGATTAAGCACAGCTAATGGTAATAGAATATTGACTTGTTATAATGTGAGTGTTGTGTAAATAGTAAGAAATCTGTTGCAAATCAGAACAATTTCATTTTGCTCCTGATCGTTTTGTTAGAGGGTCATTGATTTCCCCGTCCTTCTGATTTCTCTCTTTTTGCTCAGCAGGTTTTTGGGGAAAGAGTAGCCTGGAGGGAAGCAATGGGGTAGTCTAAAATCCAGATGTTGAACAACAAAATTATCTTGATTTAGAATGCTGGGAATTGAAATTCAGTGATCTCCAGAGTATTCAATTAAGGATAAACTGGGTTACCTACAGATGACTCCAAAGGAACTGGATTTCTGGGTCAAGGGAATTAAACAGCCTGCTCCCTTCCTACCTAAACAAAACAAAGTTGTTTTCAGTATTTCTCAACCTTGGCAACTTTAAAATTCATGGATTTCAAGTCAGAGAATTATATGTTTTGCTTGGGGGGACAGGTTCCTCCCCCCCCACACACACACATTTTGTTTTCCCCTCCCAACCTTTCTTGCACTTTTCATTCTACTGGCAGATTGTGGGAAGTGAAGAACTTGTGCGAGTTAATAATAATAACAACTTTTTTGTCATTGTACATATATACACAGTATACCCATACAACTAAATTCACTTAACACCCAAAGACCAGGTCCAACACACATAACAATCCTCAGACACACTCCCACCCACCACAAATTCCCCGCCCCTAAACCACCCAAACACAACAGACCAAGTAATGCTGTCCAACAGCTCACTGATTGTGGCCTTTTAGTTCCTTGTTGAGTGCAGTTATAGCTCTGGGATAAAAACTATTCAGAAAACGGGCGGTCCGAGTTTTAATTGTTCTGTATTTTCTGTATTGGCAACAGTCCAAAAAGATTGTAAGCAGGATGGGAAGAGTCTCTGAGAATGTTGTGCAACTTCCTCAAACAGTGAGATTCGAAGATGTCATCCAGGGCTGGTAGCTGGAGCCCAATGATATTCTGGGCAATTTTAATGATTTTGTTTTCCCCTTCCAACCTTTCTTGCACTTTTCATTCTACTGTGGGAAATGAAGAACTTGTGTGAATTCTATTTGTTCAAGAGAAATTACTATAGTGTCCTTATTGCACCTAATTCTGTCTCTCTTTGAAGGACTAACAAAGTAGATAAAGACTCTTGAATAAGAAGGAGCAGTGCTGATCTCGGATATCTAGTCATGGTGGCACAGCAATTTGGCTGGAAATTGCCAATTCTAGGCATGGCAATTTTTAACAATGTGATTTTAGTACCTGTCCAGCTTCTTCTGGATATATGTGTTTTCATTGCATGCCAGTTATTTGTGGATCTTGGGCTGTTGATTAAATCATATTTCTCTCATCATATGTTGCTAAAGCTACTGTGGGAGGCTTTGCTTTTGTGGTAGCTTCTTGGTGACTTCTTGGCCCCCTTTTTTTATTCCAGATTGTTGGCTGTACTGCCTTTGTCCATTTTCAGTTTGTGTGCATGTGATATGCTTCTCAATCATACAATGGAAGGGTATAGCATAAAAACAGGGAGGTGGTCTCTCAAAAACCATATATGAAATGCAGAGATCTGTATTTGCTCCGAAATAAAATAGACAGGAAACAAATCATTGTAAGCAAGTTTAAACATAGATCCATGCATACTGAAAGACATTTAGAAGGTAAATGAAGTACATATGCAAAATCAAGCAAATGAGCTGTTCAGGACAATTGTAGGAAGAAAAACTCATCATTTCTGACAATTGGGTGTGTTGATTGGGCATGACAGTTACTGTAGCCCAGGTTTTGATGTGATTTAGTCAGAGTTTGAAGGTACACTTCTGTCAGGGTTCCAAGTAACACCCCTAACGAAATAAACCTCTGGGGCTTGAGTTTCCTCAAAGTTCCATTTTATTAGAGATGTCATATTGGCACATCTGGGAAAACCCGAATCTGAAAGTTTCCAGGTTTTCCCCAGCCAAAAGAAAGTTCAAGTCCCTGCCTAACACCCACATGTCCATCACATGATCCAATCAGGCACCATCCAAAACTGGAGATACCTGCCATCCACCTCATCACAGCTGTATGGCAAGGTGGCCTTGACTCTCTGAGAAAAGAATGTTATTTTGACTACATATCATCCATACTCTATACAATCCCCCTCCCAGTTTCCCACAGTAGAAAATGTGGCAGGCCTGAAGGCCCAAATGTAAAAGATGGCTTCCAGGTCTGACAACTTCATTTCTTGAATGGTGCAGATCCTGGCAACAACATATTTTTGGTTGCTTAGAAGGTGAGCCAAAATTGGCAGATCTTTTAGAAGGCTAATGAGGCATCCCATTCATTTGCTTTGGCCTATTTGGTTTATGAAATGATGCTTTGTGTCTGATCCTGACCTCATCTCCTTCTCATGTAAGATGTTCTTTCTGGTTATCTGCTTCTCCTTTAAGTAGCCCACAACTTAAGTTTAATTTGGCACCATTTCAATTCAGTTTTTCCTTCCAAATTTGTATTTGGATTCATTAGAGCATGAATTCAACTGATACTTAACTTACCTTTAAGATACTCTCAATTGATATTTAACATGCACCACTTCTGAAGTTTGTCGTTCGATGATTATACAAAATATTTATAATGAAATAATGTCCCAGATATATTAAGCTTTCCTCTTCATGGAGGCTGGTGATTTTCTGGAGCCCC
Source organism: Ptyas mucosa (assembly GCA_012654045.1). Taxonomy (NCBI): domain Eukaryota; kingdom Metazoa; phylum Chordata; class Lepidosauria; order Squamata; family Colubridae; genus Ptyas; species Ptyas mucosa. The sequence continues at coordinate 5,707,808 of WNWU01000058.1, read as the reverse complement.
ATTCTGGGTTCATGGTTAACTGAAGCCTTGCAAGCTAATTTCCTCAATTCAATTTGAACACTTTGTCGTATCCATCACCCTGACCCCCGGTTAACAATCTTCATTGTCTGCTTGTCTTTGTGGTTTGCTTTTTCTCCTAGACAATGAATTCCCTTTTCAGCTTGATTTTTTTTCTTCCTATGCTTGGCATAACTTTGAGCAAAGGGAGGAATGTAGCAAATAAGAGGCTTTTTTGTCTGGGAAATTTCAGTGCTGCCTAAAATATGCTGTTTTCTTCCTTTTTTCTTTGCGTCTTCACAAGATTTCATACTTTGCTGTCACCATGGCTGGTTTTACTATTCTACTTTACTGTCATCATAAAATTTCATGCATGGTCTAGGAACCTGTCTTTTCTTCAGTTTAGAAGTTTATGCTGGCATAACTTTTGTCTGCTAGAGTTAAGCCATAGTTATTTTTTTTCTCAATGAGAAGTTGATAATCGTTCTATAGCATATATAAGAAAGTATCCAAAATATGTGTGCAACTTAAAATCTGTGAGCTTTCTGAAATTGTTCTGTAGACTTATTAAAGTTTACACATTAATGCCAAGTGTAGACTGACTGAGTGATTTGATCAATATTGTAGATAAAGAAAGGAGAACTTTGAAACAAGGGCCATGATTTGTGATTTGAAAGGGCAACAGAGTCGCCATGCAAAATTACCAGCGATAAATCTTTCACAACAGTCATAATTGAAGGTATCATAAGAGCTTTGATTCTCATTTTATTACCCCTGCGAGGCGGATAAGACAGCAACAAGTAGTTAAATATTGCTAACGCTTCTTCTGTACTTGACTTTTGATTTGCATAGCATCCTGCGGCTGCTCTTCCAAAATGCAGAGTCTTTTTCTATCTTGCCCTCTTTGATATGGTTAATATCTAGGCATGGCATCTCAAAACCTCCCCAGAGATCAAAAGGTCTTTGTAGCAGTGAAGGACCTTCTCTTTGGGGCGTGGCTTCAGGGTCCTCTCCTCTTCCCACTTCTTCTCAATAAAGTCCCCGTTGTTTTGCTCCAAGCTTGGCAAGTAGGTCGCATAGCAGCTCTTTCCTCCAAAAAACAGCCTAAATACCACTTTTAAATTGCATGGCTTGGAAGAACGCAATTCTTTATCCCATGCAATCCTTTGTGATTTTCTTTTCTTTTCCTCCCCCCCTCCTTTTCTGTTCTTTCTTTCCTTTCCTTTTCTTGCCTGAACCATGTAATAAGGCTCGAGCTGTTTGGTTCAAGGGCAATCAATAAAGCTCTTTGTTCTGCACAGAAACTAAGGGGAGGGCCTTCTATCAGGTTACTGGCCTGAGCCAAAATGCCACTAGAGAGGCAGAGTGGCTTGCTCAGAAAGGAACTCTTGTCGTTGGCTCGAAGACTGCAAGGGAAAGGGGTGGGGGGTGGGGAAGAGATTTCTAAGCCAAGTCTAAGTTCATTATTTTAGTCAAAGAGATCCCACAGATTTGAATGCATGCAAACACGTTTGAAATCCTTTAGGTTCCACCAACCCTTAGGGATAGAGGTCATTAAACCTCTGCTTCTAATTGAAGTTGACCACCCTACTTGCTGCTTACATAAAAGAAAAAAGAGAAGAAAAAAGGAACATATTTTTCTCAACCGAAAAACAAACTTTTGAAAAGATGTAAAGAGGTGTTCATGTAAAGAGGTGTCCATCGGGAAATAAGGTATATAAATGTGAAAAAACGTGGAACAAACAAGCCATTGATATGCCAGTATATATTACACCGTATAGGAGCGTCATTTCCCTATAGGGTATATATGTCATGTAAAACAGTGATTGGATTTCTGGTCTGTTACTTTCCATCGGAACCAGCTGGCTACTTTTTTCCACCTGGGGTATCTCCGTGTGCAGCTTTACATTTTATTTATTTATTCTGTCTGCAAGAGCAACAGGGGAGACAGACAGTAGCAGAACGCTGTTGGACTGAATACGAGATTTCTGGGGGTTAAAAAAAAAATTGGGAGCCTTTAAAAGGCAAAATACTGCATTCAGGACTGAATGCGTTCATTCTGACCCTTATTTTAAAAGGATAAAAACTGGGAATATGATATCATTAATGTAGATTTATTCTAGGCATGTGAGCAAAATCTTGAGAGATGAGTCAAAGAGGTGCTGCCTAGGCAGATAAGAGACTGCATAGCTAGTGGTGGGATTTAGCCGGTTCGGGCCAGTTCTGGTGAACTGGTAGTTAAATTGCTGGGTGGCCCTCCCCCCCCGCCCCTTCCGGGAGTCCCCACGCACCCCATTTTGGCTCCCAGGTAAGGGCAGGGAGGCCTACTAGGCCCGAATTAGGGCATGGAGGGGCGGGGCAGTGGTGAAATCCAATTTTTTTTTACTACTGGTTCTGTGGGCATGGCATAGTGGGTGTGGCTTGGTGGGCGTGGCAGGGGAAGGATACTGCAAAATCTCCATTCCCACCCTACTCCAGGGGAAGAATACTGCAAAATCTCCATTCCCACCCCACTCTGGTGCCAGCCAGAGGTGGTATTTGCCGGTTCTCCAAACTACTCAAAATTTCCACTATCGGTTCTCCAGAACCTGTCAGAACCTGCTGGATTTCAACCCTGATGGGGAGGGCAGCACACCACCCCCACCCATGGCCTGTTTTTGCTCCCAGGAGGCTTCAGGGAGGCCTCCTAGGCCCAAAATGCGGCATAGGGGGGATGCGGCGTGTCCCCCCTGCAGCCCGTTTTTGCTCCCAGGAGGGTGTAGGAGGCCGAGTGCTTCCTGTCACACCATCTGCCCCAACCCATCATAACCATGCCCACCCAGCCAGTCATTAGAGAGAACCGGTTGTTAAATTATTTGAATCCCACAAATGTGCATAGCCCACAGCTACATAATGGGTGGAGAATGAGGCTCAGAAAGGGTCCTTTCTAGCTTCTCATGCTGTGAAGGAGACACGTACTTTCATTCAGACTTGCAATATTCCATAAACGTAACTTTGCAATAAAGTAAAATTAGCAAATCTGGTCATGTTTCTGGTCTGGTCTGTCTGGAAATCCTGTCAGGAGCAATGTAGGAATTGCCCATCCCATCGCTGCCATTTAAGTGCTGTCGGGCCAAGAGAAATTGGAACAAGAATAGGAGAAGCCCAATAGACTGATGGATTGGACTGACAGTTTTCATAGTTAAAAGATCTGGAAGGGTTTGGGCAATACAAAGATTTTGCCAGATTTCATTGGAAGAGCTGAAAAAGGACAAGATCCTGATCACGAGAGCTACACTGAGCCCTTGAAGTTCTTTTGGGAGGGAACCTCTACCAGCATTTGAAGATGCAACCAAAATCAGGTGCCAAAATTGTGCCAAATTTCAAAGTATGAGGGAGTGATCTGGCCTGTAATATTGGTGCTGGGGAAGACAGCTACAGATTGCATACTCCTGTACTAGAAAGAGAAGCAATGACACAGCAATCATGAAGGCTGCTGCTAAAGGCTGTTGTAGGTATGTGGAAATGGCCACACCATTGTTTGCTTGCTTATTTATTCACTTAAAAGATTTGAACAGCTGCCCAGCTTATGTGACATAACCCCAGGCAGCTCACAAGAATAATAAACGAGTAAAAACAGTAACAAGCATAGAAAACAACACTACAGAACAGATAATATTAGCGTAAGGGATTTTCTCACTCTAAAAAGTAGACTGCAAAGCCCTTCCCCCAAAAATGTTGTAAATCAGCGTTTTTCAAATTCAGCATCTTTGGGATGTGAGGACTCCCAACTCCCCCATTGTTCCTGGGAGTTGAAGTCCACACATCTTAAAGGTGTTGAGGTTGAAAAACAGTGTTGTAAATGAGTAGCTTTGGATAGTGGGAGAAACAAAGTTTGCAAGGAAGAGAAGATAAGGACAGTCAAAGAAGGAATGCAATCAATAAAATCATATGTAATCATGTTTCATTTTCCGTAGGGCATTCAGCTGAAGGTTTTCACTCACCTCTTGCTCGTTGGAAGAATTCAAATTAAATCATTCTTGACAGATGCCTGTCTAGACTGCGCTTGAATGAATCTGGTACCTCTCTGGCTAATTGCTTCTATTGTTCAATTGCATTTCTTATTGGAGCATTTTTCCTAACATATTACATTTTCCGAAGCATTATTTTGCCTCTGTGATATTTAGCAGAGATGGAAAACCTGAAGTCCATCAGATTATTAGTACAACATTACAACTCCTCAGGAGGCTGTGATGAACCATATTACTCATTACTCCTGCTTGCTTGTGCTCCTGAGATTCAGCCGCAGATTGATGATTTTCAATAGCAAGATGTTTAGCTAACATGTAAGAACAAGCATGAAACAGGTGAATTGTAGAAGAAGAGCAGGCAGAGCTTGAGGAGGGAGTGCAGAGTTAAATGGATCAGTATCAGGCACAAAGAATCAGGATCACCAATTAGGTTGCAGCATAGACATTTTATTTAAGCCTAAACACAAGAATCTGATCAACTAAAGTCTAGTACTAAATTGGCATCAGATAAGGGCCAACGGAACGGAATTTAGGAGGGGTAACTGTTAGATCGTTAGACTTCCGCATGGTGTCAGGAAGGGCATCCAGATAGTAAATTCTCAGCTCCATCCAGTCACCCCAATTGTACCCCAGATTAAGGGATTGCAGGGTTGTAAACAAGGGAGACTTGGATCACTTGTGTGGGAATGCAACGATTCTAACTGATGATATGTTTAACTCTGCCTCCTGGTTCTCCCTGCTCTTTTCCTGCATGAATCAACCCACTAATATCTTTAATACACCTAATATATTTTACTCAAATCTAAAACTCCAAATCTAAAAAGACCCCCCAACATGCCCAAACTAGTTAGAACTCTATTCTCCAATGACCTAATCTCATTGTATATACCTTGGTATATGTATTTTGCTACCTGTAAAAGACTAGCTTTTAGTGAGTATCATAGTCCTCTATTTATGATCAGTCACTTAATGACCATTTGAAGTTACAACAGATCTCCCCAGTTATTTACAACCCATCTTCAAAGTTACGATGGCCGTAACCTCTCACAATCACGCAACTGCATTTTGGATGCTTGGCAGATGGCTTACCTTTATGGCCATTGTTGCTACCCTAAAGTCACATGACCATGATTTGTGAATTTTTTTTTTGCCAATTTCTGGTATTTATTTCCAGTTTTCAGCAAAAAATGCCCATTGGGGGGAAAATGGATTTGCTTAATAACCACTATATTTGCTGCAAAAATCAGGTCTGGTCATGCAATGCCTCAATTTACAACTACAATGACCTACAACTCTTAATTCCAGGCTCAATTCTGGTTGCACATTGAGGACTACCTTCATAATGTTGTTATTTGTTTTTATGATCAAAACGTGAGTTGCTTCCGATACACAGAACTCAGAAATGTTACAAGCAAAATGTTGTAACCGTATGAAGATGATGATTACTATATTTTTTGCACTATAAGATGCTCCGGACCATAAGACGCACCTAGCTTTTGGGGAGGAAAACAAGGGGGGAAAAATTGCCTCTGCCTCTGCCTCCCAGCAATTTGCCTCCTTGCAGCAAACAGCAAGCAGCCTGGTCAGCTTCAGCACAGCTTGATTTAGCATGAACAGCTGATTGGCAGTTGGATTGACCTCCCAGAATATCACTGATCAGCTGTTCCAGGCTGCAGGGATCACCGCCGCCCATCGCCATCGCTGCCCATCACCGCTTCCGTGCACCCCATTTTTGGCCTCCGCATGCCCCATTTTCAGCCCATTCCAGGCGGCAGGGATCGCCCCCACCACCTATTGCCGCTGATACCCGCCACATGGAACGGGCTGAAAATGGGATTTCCGGAGGCCGAAAATGGAGTGCGTGGAGGCTAAAAATGGGACATGCAGAGGTGGCAATAGGCAGTGGCAGCGATGGGTGGCAGCGATCCCCGCAGTCTGGAACAGCTGATATTCTGGGAGGCCGATCCAACCACCAATCAGCTGCTTGTGCTAAATCAGGCTGTGCTGAAGCTGACCAGGCTGCTTGCTGTTTGCTGCAAGGAGGCAAATTGCTGGGAGGCAGAGGCCGAAGGATGGGGGCTGGCAGGTGGGCAGGGCTTCAGCAACATTCGCTCTATAAGATGCACAGACATTTCCACCCATTTTTGGGGGGTGGGGAAGTGCATCTTAGAGACCAAAAAATACGGTAAATGCTGACTTCCCATTGGTGTCCCTCACCAAATCCTTTCTGACTAATGATTGATTTGCCTGTTCCAATTTTTCCATGAAAGAGTATCTTAAGAGAACATAAAGGAGCAGAGCTTCCAAAGTTGAAGGTATAGATCTGAGGCTAGCTTAGCCCCAGATAATTCTTCACAAATTGTAAAATTTTACCCAGCTAGAAGGAATTAGCCCTATTTGGTTTGGTCCCACTAAGAAATATGCCTGTGCCCTGAAGGCTTATACCTTGACTATTTTTATCTCGCATCACTTCAGAGTTTGCTCCAGGTGTTGATGTTTTATTGCTGGACCACTGCAGAATTTTTCTTCCTTTCACCTGCGCACTCATGGATTGTCACATTCTTTTGTTGTTGCAAAGAGAATAAGTATAATATTTGAATGTCATTTTAAAAGTTTGTCAGTCAATGGAATTCAGGCTTGCTGAATCTAGGGTATAATACGAGTTTTCAATTCCTAGCCCTGCCCAAATTAAATATTAAACCAGTTATAATCTGAGGAGAAGTGTAAAATATTTTCAAGTAAAAATTCAGTAGCTTAGGTATGAACCAGGAAGTCCCTGGCAAAATTCTCCAAGCTGTCATTCAATGGCCATTGAATTAGGCTAGTTGTTATCCTCTTAACCTTCCCTTCCAAGCCAGGTCACAGCAATGAATGAGCCTGTCAGTTTCACTTTCATGAAGAACTTCATAAATCTGGAAAAGTTTCAGATGCAAATGAAAGAAAAGTCTTATCTGTCTGCCAAATTCAGGAGGTATATAAATTCCTTGTGAGGTCAACGCCATATTATATTGTTCAAATCTCTTCCCCTAGATGATGCATCTAACAGTTCGATTTCCTCCTCTGTGTTTTATTGTTAACGCTTTTCTATGATATATCATCTCGCCAGCTTTCCTGAGAAACCTGGAATCAATGTTATCTTCTTAACAATTCTGTACGTAGGCAGAGAAAATGAAATTCAGCTGAAGGGGTTCATTCAACGGCATCATAACTGAATGAAGGAAATAGAATAAATACTTGCTTTTCTTCTAGTTGAATTTGGCTTGCTATCTAGTGTGTCTCCTGGATCAGGGGTCTGTGGATCAGCACAGGGCATGCCAGAAACTGGGCCATGCAAACAAGCTAAGCCCCATCCGTGGGGTGCAGGCGGCATGCAAAATCACAACCGCAGAAAAAACTGTCTCCATGGAACTGGTTCCTGGTGCCCAAAACCTGGATGATAGGTTTTCACTGTGCAGAAGTCAAACCTCTTTGTAATCAAATTGACTTTCAAACTGACTTTTCTTATTAGTTTAGTAGAACAGTACTTTGATTAAAGCTTTGTGTGTTCCCAGGCAAGTTTTTCTGCTTGGATATGCCTCAGTAAATGACTACCTCTACCCTTTATTGTTCCATCAATAGGATTATTTTAAAACTGTGACTCTTTAGAAAAAGAAAAGACAGCTTTCGTTAACAAGGAGGAAGAAGAATATTCTTGTCACTGTACTGAACAACAAATTGTATGCTTATTTGGTATAAATATAGGTCCAGTTATAGAAATATCAATTCCTGAACTGATATTGGAACCTCAGTTCAGGATTCATTATTCAGAATTCTGATACAGCAGAATGTAGTGCAGTTAGAGTGCAGCCCATTGTTATCTTCTGTGAATATCTACATCTTTTGAACTTCATATCATTCTCTTTAAGACTGACAACCAGAGTTCAAGCAGCGGTGAAATCCAGCAGATTCTGACAGGTTCTGGAGAACCGGTAGCGGAAATTTTGAGTAGTTTGGAGAACCGGCAAATACCACCTCTGGCTGGTCCCAGAGTGGGGAGGGAATGGAGATTTTGCAATATCATTCCCCCAGGAGTGGGGAGGGAATGGGGATTTTGCAGTATTCTTCCCCTGCCACGCCCACCAAGCCACCCCCACAGAACCGGTAGTAAAAAAATTTGGATTTCACCACTGAGTTCAAGAAAATTGAATGGTACCTGAAGTTAGAATTATGGAGAACCCTGGCTCATCAGGGCAGAGCAGCATCAGAATAACAGAGTTGAAAGGGATCTTGGAGGTCTTCTAGTCCAACCCCCTGCTCAGGCAGAAAACGCTATACCATTTCAGACAAATGGTTGTCAAATCTCTTCTTAAAAACATCCAGTGTTGGAGCAAGTCATTCCACTGATTTTGTTCCACTGATTAATTGTTCTAACTGCCAGGAAATTTCTCTGTAGTTCTAGGTTGGTTCTTTCCTTAATTAGTTCCCATCCATTGCTTCTTGTTCTGCCTTCAGGTATTTTGGAGAATAGGTTGACTCCCCTCTTCTTTGTGGCAGAAGAAGAAGGGGTCAACCTATTTTCTATCATGCAAGTATAGGTTGGCCAAACACTTTTGCTTGCTTGTCCCTACCAGCCAGTGCAAATAAACAATCCAGGAATTGACTTGGAAAAGAAAGTGCAATATAGTGGTGTGTTTAAAGTAGTAAGTCTGTATTTGTTGTATTTGAGATATAAAGTAGGACAGAATAATAGAATTTCACCAGGAACAAATTCTGTTCCCATAATTCCAAATAAAGTGAAAGCAAGCATCAAAAATCTGTTTGCATTCATTTTCCAAAATTAAGTATTGAGAACAGGGGAGAATATCTGAAACAAAACCAAAAAAACAAACAAACAAAAAACCTCTGCTGAAAGTTTCACCAAACAGGGACAGTCATTTTTCAAACCAACACAAACTCACACATGCCTCTAAAACACACAGACACAAAGCATATTGATTTGTGTTTTTTTTAAAGAAAATGATTCTTAAGACATTTTATTAACCTGTTATAGGATTAGGTTGTTGTACATAAAGGGTTTGTTATTCAACATTAGGAATGTAAATAGTTATTTGTTTTTAAATGATAAAAAGAAACGCCTAATTTGAATAGCAAACTAGTAAAACTTACAATCAACCAACCCCTAATCAACCCATAATCAGAAACAAAGCTTATTCTTATTTTACCAGTTCTAGTTTGTCTGGGAAGCAAAGAAGCAGGGAATCCCAGTTCTATTATAGATTAACAGAGTTGGAAGGGACCTTGTTAGGTCATTTAGTCCAACCCCCCTCACCCAAGCAGGAGACCCTGCCTACACCATTTCTGACAAATGGCAGTCCAATCTCTTCTTGAAAGCTTCCAGTGATGAAGCTCCCACAACTTCACAAGAGCCTTGGATAGTACAGTGGTCTAAAGCACCCTGTTATTAACATCAGCTGCCTGCAATTATTGCAGGTTCGAATCTCACCAAGGCTCAAGGTTGACTCAGCCTTCCATCCTTTCTAAGGTAGGTAAATTGAGGACCCAGTTTGTGGGGGCAATAAGCTGACTTTGTATAAATATACAAAAGTATGAAGGCTATTGCTTAGCGCATTGTAAGCCGCCCTGAGTCTCCAGAGAAGGGCGGCATATAAATCAAATTAAAAAAAAAACTTCTGAAGGCAACTTCTCTTCCATGGGTTGATGGTTCTCACTGTCAGAAAATTCCTCCTTATTTCCAAGTTGAATCTCTCCTTGTTCAGTTTCCATCCATTATTCCTTGTCTGGCCTTCAGGTGCTTTGGAAAATAGCTGGACCCCCCTCCTCTCTGTGGCAGCCCCTCAAATATTGGAACACTGCTATCAGGTCTCCCCTGGTCCTTCTCTTCTCTATGATCCGAAGCATTTTCTTTCAAACTAATTTAGCCTAGTCTTCCTCAATCTCCATGTACAAACAAACAAACAAACAAACAAATAAACAGACAGACAGGCTATTAGTGTGTTCATAATCCCCATAGTTACTTAGATTGAGTGAAACCGAATGAAACTACAGTTTAGAAATGTTAGAAACTTTGGGGGAGTGATTTCTACAAGGCTGTAGAACAATTAATCAGTAAAATGACTTGCCTCCAATTCTGGAGGTTTTTAAGAAGAGATTGGACAGTTGTTTGTCTGAAATGGTGCTATAGGGTTTCCAGCATGAGCAGGAGGTTGGACTAGAAGATCTCCGAGATCCTATCCAACTCTGTTATTCTGCTGTTCCAAGGGACATAACCTTGTGTCTCTTTGCAATATGCAATTGTTTAATGTTTCAACAGACATTTCCCTTGATAAGGAGTTTCCTTGAAATGTGTGGGGGAGCTATTATCTATTGGCACAGCTGATTTTTTAAAACTCGCTCCCCTCCTCACGGGGTTATTATTAAACCCCTGTGTTTGCCGTTCTCATGTGAATCTGCCCCAAGCATATGCTCAGCTGATGATGGATAAGGAAAATACCACCTGCATGGTTCTTTTCACACTGACAATATTAATCCCAACTGTAAGAAGAGAGCTAGAAAACTCTTTGTTTAAAAGCTGGGATTTCAGGAGAGGCGAAGGAGAAGAAGACTTAAAATAGATGTCTATTCATCCCAGCGGCCAGTTCTCAAAATATCCAGTAAACCTTCAAGTTGCCATTTATTGCAGTATTATTTATAGTCGCTAGAGTTGAAAGGGAACATTGGAAGTTTATTATTTCCTGTGTGGTAAACTATGACCATTTTGTTTGCCTTGGCAATAGCCCAGGAAGTAATATACCTAATTATGGATGAATCCAGTGTGTTTCCTGGTTAAGTTCTTATAAGCTTACGTCTTCACATACACACATAGAAGGAAAAGTATTTCATAGATGTCGTGTTAACATTTAACAGAGGATAGAATCAAGAATCATTTTACGAGAAGAGTCCTCCATTCCTCTAACCGCAATAAAACACCTTATGCCACCAGACTCCAAATTTTGGGCTTAGACAACTTAGAACTATGCCGACTTCAGTCTGACCTAAGCATAGTACATAAAATTATCTGCCACAATGTCCTTCCTGTCAACGACTACTTCAGCTTCAACCACAACAATACATGAGCAAATAATAGATACAAACTCAAGGTAAACCGCTCCAAACTCGATTGCAGAAAATACGACTTCAGTAACAGAGTGGTCAATGCCGGGAATGCACCACTTGGCTCTGTATTTTCTTCCCCAAACCCCCAAAACTTTAACCTTAAACTGTCTACTGTTGACCTCACCCCATTCCTAAGAGGTCTGTAAGGGGCGTGCATAAGTGCACCAGCGTGCCTACCGTCCCTGTCTAATATTCCTTTTTACTCTTACTCTTTTCATGTATTCAAATTATGTTTATACTTTTACCTGTTATCTTATATACGCTTGAGAAATAAACTTATGGTTATGATTAAAATTGCGTGAAGTACTAGTACTGCTTTACAAAGTCTTAGTAAGACCACACCTGGAATACTGCGTCCAGTTTTGGTCAGCACTCTATAAAAAAAGATGTTGAGACTTTAGAAAAAGTACAGAGAAGAGCAACAAAGATGATCAGGGGCCTGGAGACTAAAATATATGAAGAATGGTTTCGGGATTGGGTATGGCTGGTCTAGTGAAAAGAAGAGCCAGGGGATACATGATAGCAATGTTCCAATATTTGAAGAGCTGCCACATAGAAGAGGGGTCAACCTATTTTCCAAAGCACCGAAGGCAAGTCAAGAAAAAAACAGATGGAAACTAATCAAAGAGAGATCCAACATTTCCTGACAGTGAGAACAACCAACAGTGGAATAGCTTGCCTTCAGCTCCATCACTGGAGGCTTTTAAGAAGAGACTAAACAGCCACCTGTGTGTGATGGTCTCCTGCTTGAGTGGGACCTTAGACCTCTAAGATCCCTTCCAGCTCTGATATTTTATGTTCTATAATATTCTATGTTCTATAATATTCTATGTTCTATAATATTCTATGTTCTATAATATTCTATGTTCTATGTCTCAGGTTTTGGGAGACAATTCTTACCATTTCCGGTTATGGGCCATGCCAGTGGGAATTGTAGTTCAGAAGACTGGCAGAGCACTAGGCTCTTTGGCCTTGATCTTCAGCACAAATGAGTTGTTTTAAATGCCTCTCTTGGGGTTGGTTAGATATCGTTTTTAACGAGTATGTCTTTGACTGCATTCATCGTGTGAGTTCAGTTAGCATTATTCTTTCTTGAGTCATATAGAACTGAGAAGCTGAGAAATGGGATGGAGCAATTTTGCAGATTGAAGAGCTGGTGAGAAGAGGGGAATTGCAGGCTCTTTTGTCTATCAAGAGCTCCATTGAATGCCAGTTTTTTATTTCTTTTTTTCTCCAAGAGTTCTTAACTGCTCACTCACACTGATTCTCCCATTTTGAGGTAGCTCAATATCTCCCATATTTAGTTTAACCCTTTAGCTGATGCACATCATACAATAGCGGCCAAAATTGTGGAAATCTTTTGGGAAAAGTGTATTTTCTAAAACTAGCTAAAAACACCACTTTTTTTTGGGAGTAGTACCATAAAATTATAAATCAGTGGAAAGATAATTTAATCAAGAATGTAATGCAATAACTTTTATGAAGGATTTGCTATTAGAATAGCAGTTACAGTATAAAGAGGAAAACTGAAACACAGAGAATAAACAAGATATACAAAAATTATCACCATAGAAAAAATGAGATATACAAAAATTATCATGTCAGTTAATACTTAGTTGGGTAACTTTTAGCATGAATTATGGCCTTACAACGTCTTCCCATGGAGTGAACCAAGTCTTTTAGTACTGCAGCTATTATAATATGAAACCAAGATTGAAAGATTGCTTCTATTAACTGGGTTTTATTGCTGGGTCTCTTCTGACTAGCAAGTTTCTTTAGTCGGTTCCATAAATTTTCAATTGGGTGAAGGTCTGGGCTATTCCCAGGCCATTCCAGCAGTGGAATAGGATTATCTTGAAGCTCCAAAAAAAAGTGATGTTATTAGCCATCAAACCTCTAAAATACACTTCTCCCAAAAGGTTTCCACAATTTTGGCCACTACTGTAGGTGCCCTAACCCTAACCCTTTGGTGGCTAAGATCCTATCTTGTTAGGATCAAACTCCGGGCCATGGGCAGAGTTTGCCTGCAATACTACATTTGAACCATTGCGCCACTAGATTAACAGCTAGCCTTTGGCTTGGCAATTTAGTCCAATAAGAAAATGAGGTGGGTGGTAAGACCAATGGAAAGCATGTCCATTCCATTTTTGCATTCTTTCATTCATTGTGAATGGGAATGCAAAACCTGACTCCTAAATACCTAGGAAGTTGAAGGGAAGGTTTATCTTGCCCACCTTGTTGATGGCAGACTTGGGTGAGTCACCCAGAAGTTACTTAAGAGAGGGAGTTGAAGATGTTAGCGTTAATTGCAATTAGCCACCTTACATTTATGTCTTTCCTTCTCCATCTGTTGCTTTTGTTTTTCAGCCATCTACAATTACAAAGCAGTCCAGGATGTGGAGCTCTCTTTACAGGTTGGAGATACTGTTCACATCCTGGAGATGTATGAAGGTAAGCAGGCTCTGGGTTGCCAAGAGGGAATGGGAAGGGCTCCTAGCAGTGGTGGGTTCCTCCCGGTTCGGCCCAGTTCTCCCGAGCCGGTAGCGGTGATGATATGACTTCACTGAACCAGTTCTGCCCTCCCGCCCCCCCCTGCACACCCCGCACACCCCCACCTCCCATGTTATTCTTACCTTTTATTTGGCCCCCACCCCCAATCTATTGCTGCCTCCTGAGTCCCAGCTGATGGCTAGAGGGAAAAAAACTGTTTAAACTCTTGCCGCGGGGCTTCAAAGGGCTGCCCTACAGCTGATCAGTGTTAAAAGAAAACAAATGAGTAGACCGGTGCTTGCAAAAATACATGGGTAGATCAGTGCCTGCAAAAATACATGAGTAGATCAGTGCCTGCAGAAATACATGAGTAGATCAGTGCCTACAGAAATACAGTACATGAGTAGATCAGTGCCTGCAAAAATATGCGAGTAGATCAGTGCCTGCAAAAATACATGAGTAGATCAGTGCCTGCAAAAATAAATGGGTAGATCGGTACAGCTCTGCAACCAGTTAAAAGCCTGGTAGAACAGTACCTCTGCTAAATCCTAAATAATTGTCACATGACCATCAAGCCACGCCCACAAAATAAGCCACACTCACAGAACCAGTAGTAAAAAAGTTTAGAATCCACCCCTGGCTCCTAGGTCCAGTGGGAGACACCGAGTTCTATATTTGAAAGTATGGATCAACAAAATGGAAAGAGACAAAGCAAATAAAACTCAGGTAATGAAACCCAGTGATACCGGTTATTGTTGTATCCGTTCCAGAGAGAGCACTCTTAAGATCTGAAGCAGGAATTTCAAATATAAGAAGCTGTGAAGATCGATATTATTTTCCACCAATGGCCAGTCAGTTGCCATATGACCCGGCTTTCTGCATCTTCTCTAGCTTGACTGCGTTATTTTAAAGTTTCGTTGAGTAGAAATGTACAGGTGCTGCAGTATAATTGCACCACAGTTATTTTGGCATGAGTAAAAGATGCACGTGAGAACAACCACAACAAGGAGCAGTCCTGAATGACTCCCAAGTTCTCTGAATACAGAAAGGTAACTTTGAGAAGCCCACAAGCAGGTCACGGTGGCCACATAAAGACTCTGTTTTGCTTTTGTAAAATTAAATGTAATCTTGAGTCTGAGAGTTCAGTTCTGGCATTCTAATCACTGTGATCATCTAGTTTAACCTGAGGCTCTCTCAGCCCAGGATTGTTGGGGAATGATAAGATTATAACCCAGCATACCTGGAAGATAGTACATTGGGTCAATAGGGAAGGTTTAAATTGGATCCCCTTAGTGGAATTTTTACTGACTTGCCTGAATTTTTACGGCATAGTGTGGCTTTTGATTGATCATTAGTGATGAATCCCTTGCTGTCCGGCTAACTTTCCCTGCTAGAATGGATGAGCGACTTCATGTGTGATTCATCCCATGCTTAACTTCCAGAGTATTTCATATACTTCTTGAAAGTTGCTATTTCATTGTTATGCTCCAACAGACCAGAGAATACAATTTGAGCTTGGCTGGAAAGAGAATTGAGTCACGTGAGGATTGCAAAGGGTTGCTGAGTCTCCATTTTTATGATGCCCTCCATCCTGTCAGTGTTAAGTTAGGAACTGCATACCTTGGATTCACCAGCAAGTCAACCCAGCTGCTTAATTAACCCCCTGGTCTAAGCCTTTATTTTTATTTTTAGGCTGGCTTGTGCTTGACATCAGGGAGAGCCAGTTAGAGCTCAGGTGCCAAAAAAGATTTTTGTTACTGATGCTGTATTTCCGAATGCATTTGAAGGGGAGTGGATCCCTTTCTGGCGGTAGATTTAATGCAGAGGAGAACCAGGGTATTGGCTGACCTTGCATATGGGAAAGAGAGACAGACAGACAGACAGAAAAAAACTATTGATCCCATTTCCGAGGAACCAATTAAACTAGATGGTTAAATCAGAATCAGCACTTCTTATGCGGAAGAACATTTGACAATGTGTTCTCCTATCCACAAAGCAAGGCAATGTGCTTTGAGACCCAGTTTGGTTTAGTGGTTAGTAACAGTAACAGAGTTGGAAGGGACCTTGGAGGTCATCTAGTCCAACCCCCTGCTCACGCAGAAAATCTATACTAGGGATTCGAACCACCGAACTGCCGACCTTTCTGATCGACAAGCTCGGCGTCTTAGCCACAGAGCCACGCTAGAAAGCAGGAGATTGTGAGTTCAGTCTTAGCCAGAAAAGCTGGCTGGGTGACTTTGAGCCAGTCACTCTCTCTCAACTCCAAACTACCTCACAGGGTTAATTACTGTGGGGAAAATAGGAGGAGGAATATGTGTTGAGTTATTATCACTTTGAGTTGTTTGCAAAAATAATAAAGCGGGGATACTAAGTTAATAAATAAACCTAATATTAATCCCTGCCTTGGAAACCTGCCCATAAACAACCTCTTTCAAAATACTGCTGGAAAAAAATTGGTTCTTTCCCAAGACAACGCACAATATTGAGAGGTCAAGGAGAATGTTCTGTTCTGTTGAAAAAAGGGGAGAGGGTCATTCTTTTAAGGAAGGCAGAATTTTATCATAGAATAGAGCTGGAAGGGATCTTGGAGGTCTTCTACTCCAGCCCCCTGCTCAAGCAGGAGAGCCTATACCCATGATGGCGAATCTATGGCACGCGTGCCACAGGTGGCACGTGGAGCCATATTGATGGGCACGTGAGCGTTGCCCTAGCTCAGCTCCAGCATGCATGCGTGCGCTGGCCAGCTGATTTATGGGCTTTCTGGGCCCAATGGAAGTCGGCAAACTCCGGGGAGGTGGGGAAGGCTGTTTTTGCCCTCCCCAGGCTCCTAGAGAGACTCTGGAGCCTGGGGAGGGCAAAAACGAGCCTATCGGGCCCACTGTGCCATCACTTGCCAAAAGTGGGGAGAGCATGGGAGGGTCGCTCACGCGCGCATGGGGCGCATAGAATTATGGGTGTGGGCATGCATGCACGCGATCACCCCTCATTCCCCCAGCTTTTAGCACATGATGGCAAAAAGGTTAGCCATCACTGGCCTATACCATTTCAGACAAGTGACTATCCAGTCTCTTCTTAAAAACCTCCAGTGATGGAGCGCGCATGATTTCTGAAGGCAAGCTGTTCCACTGGTTAATTGTCCTCACCGTTAGGAAGTTTCTCCTTAATTCCAGATTGCTTCTCTCTTTGATTAATTTCCATCCATTGTTTCTTGTCCTGCCATCCGGTGCTTTTTAGAATAATTTGACCCTCTCTTCTTTGTGGCAGCCCCACAAATACCGGAATACTGTTATCATGTCAACCCTAATTCTTCTTTTCTTTAGACTATGTTCTTTAAGTTTCAGATTTTGACTGTTTTTCCCCAGCACGATTCCAGTCCCAGAGAAGGAAAAAGAAGACCAGATCATTCCAGCCTGCTCTTATTCTCAAAATCTTCACTTTCTCAACCAAGCAACATTTTTTTAACCTTATCTCTCTTTTTTCATATGGCAGATCAGTTCATCCTCTGGTTCTTTGGCATGTTAAATCTATTGTTAGGAAGTCATCCCTTCCCCTCAACTCTAAGTCTTCCATTGGAACAGCAGTTGCCCAAGACTTTTCCTTGTTTCTCTTTCTTGCAAAAAAAACCCCTGAACTTTGACTGCAGCTAGTATCAGGATTATATACATCTACCTATATCTTTCACCATATGGGATTCGACTCTTTTGAGTAAAGAAATATACTCACATATAAACCTGAATTTTTTGATGGATCTGTTAGAGAAGAAGAGCTGGAAGACCTTCCTCTAAAGCAGGGGTCTCCAACCTTGGCAACTTTAAGCCTGGCGGACTTCAACTCTCAGAATTTCTCCAGGCTTAAAGTTGCCAAGGTTGGAGATCCCTGCTATAAAGCTTTTCCAGTAAACTGGTGGAAAATCAGTGCAACTAGCTAGGTGTTCTAAATTCAAAATTGAGTATTCATGGGATACGGAGCAATCTGAGGAGTTATCTTTAAAGTTTCCACTTTCTTCATCTGCTTTTATCCAACTGGAAATCTTGTGGATGGACTGAGTCATTCATTCAAATGAATAAGGCCAAAGTTCAGAGACCGATTCAAGAATGTGCTTCCTTATTTAGCTGATGGCTGTTGCAATGCAAAGTGTGAAGACCAGGCAGTTAATGGCTGACTTCTGCTTTAAATACAGGAAAACCGGTCTCCACTGATTATTTATGATGTTTGAACATCCCCAAATTTCATAGATCCGTATGTCATTGATACAACTTTGGAAGCCTTGGGCTGAGGTTATCATTTATATTTGCCTGTCTGCAATTGCTTTTTTGGGAAATGTACATACTAATAGGATACACTTTTTTCTAAGAATACTGATGCAGCCAGATTTATAATATGGACAACTCAGTGAAGGTTTTGGAGATATGAAGGGAGTGGGGAGGGGAGGGGAGAGGAGAGGGGAGGGGAGGGGAGGGGAGGAAAGGAAAGGAAAGGAAAGGAAAGGAAAGGAAAGGAAAGGAAAGGAAAGGAAAGGAAAGGAAAGGAAAGGAAAGGAAAGGAAAGGAAAGGAAGAAGAGGGGAAGGGAAGGAAAGGAAAGGAGAGGAAAGGAGAGGGGAAGGGAAGGAGAGGAGAGGAGAGGAAAGGAAAGGAAAAAGGAAAGGAAAGGAAAAGAAAGGAAAGGAAAAAGGAAAGGAAAGGAAGAAGAGGGGAAGGGAAGGGAAGGGAAGGGAAGGGAAGAAAGGAAAGGAAAGGAAAGGAAAGGAAGAAGAGGGGAAGGGAAGGAGAGGAGAGGAGAGGAAAGGAAAGGAAAAAGGAAAGGAAAGGAAAGGAAAGGAAGAAGAGGGGAAGGGAAGGGAAGGGAAGGGAAGGGAAGGAAAGGAAAGGAAAGGAAAGGAAAGGAAAGGAAAGGAAAGGAAAGGCTTAAGAGAGAAACTAATGGCTCCAACAAAGAGGCAACTAAACAAAACATTGGATGCTGAATATCTGAGAGCAAATGAGAATCATACCAGAGGAATGTAATGGAGTCTTTGGAGCACTTATGGAACAGGCACATCTGGCCAGCTGGAGACCTAAATAAGAACTCCTGATAGCATCTCTTGTTATCACATCTGTTTTATGTCTAACGTGCTTGGTTGAATTCCTGGGCTTTCTGATTTGGAGGGTTTTCTATATCTGGCCATGAGGTGCTTGGAGCCTGTGTGTGTGTGTGTGTGTGTGTGTGTGTGTGTGTGTGTCACAATGGCTATTGTGGTCCATGGCAGAATTTATCAAATGAGCTGAAACTGGTACAGTTTGTTCCAGGCTGAAAAGGGCCGGAGCTGGCATCTGGCTTATTTATTTCTCAATGACGACTGTTCACAGCTATGACAGCATCCATCTGGGAGACACCACTTGCCTTGTTTATAGCTTTGCATGACTTCTTGAATTAAGTTGGATATTCCATTATATTAGGGAGTGTAGCACAAATTTTACATATAGTGCTCCTTCCTCCAAAAAATGTGCTTTTCTCTGGCTAGCTATTCATGGGAGTAGCTTTATGGTATCTCAAAGGCTCCTTTCTTATATTAATTTTCCTTCCCTTCCAACTTTGGATGCTCCTAGTTCAGGGTTGGGCAACTGTGGCCCTTTTGCAACCTGTGGACTTCAACGCCCAGAATTCCTGAGACAGCCAAGCTGGCTCAGGAATTCTGGGAGTTGAAGTCCACAGGTCATAAAGGGGCCATATTTGCCCACCCTCGTCCTAGTTTATAGTATTGATTGCTCCCAGTAGTCCTCGACTTACCACCATTCTTTTGGTGACTGTTCAAAGCTACAACGGCACTGAAAAATGTGATTTATGACCGTTTTTCACACTTATGACCTTTGTAGCACCCCCATGATCATGTGATCAAAATTCAGATGCCTGGCAACTGACTCATATTTATGACCATTGCTGTGTCCCAAGATCATGGGATCCCCTTTTGCGACCTTCTGACAAGCAAAGTCAATGGGGAAGCCAGATCCACTTAACATGATGCTTAACATGATACTAACTTAACAACTGCAGTGGTTCACTTATCAACTGTGGCAAGAAAGGTCGTAAAATGGGGGCAAAACTCACTTAAGAAAATTCTAATTTAACCACAAAAAAGTTGGTTCTCAGCTGTGATTGTAAATTGAGGAGTACCTGTATTGCATTTTTTTTTAATTTGAAGAAATGTTCACAATTGTTTCTGTGCTTTTATCTTTAAACATTCTTTAACTATTTTAAATGTGGTTAAAAACAACCCATATGCTATTTTAATCACAAAATTGTTTGGGTTTGTTCTAATCTCGCTAATCTCAGGAGATTAGTGATCAACAATCTCTGTTCTGTTTCAGTAGACTCCTAATTAAGAGGTTCTCATTTTAGGTATTATTGTCATCTTGGCTACCGAATTGGATCTTTGAGACTGCAAACATGTTATTAGTGTTCTCCAAACTGGTATCCTTCTGGGTAGATTGAATGACTGCCACCATAATCCCCAGCCAACATCTGAATCATTAGGGATGTAGTCCTTTTATAAACAATTGTAGAAAGAGCAAAACTCCATATATGACCTTTTAAGTAATTGTATTCAAACCTGTATAAATTGCAGCTAAAATTCTTGTTGAATTTTAACTGTAATTTAAATAGCAAGAAATTTTAACTGAATGTTGTTGAAATTGGTTCCACGTTTAACAAGTGTAATGTTTGCAGAATCATTCTACTAAATTCTGAAAATAATTGATGATTGTAAAATCATTTTTGTGTATGTTTTCTTCTTCCTTGACAGACTGGTACAGAGGCTACAGCCTTCGAAATAAATCCAAAAAGGTACAGCAGGCTCCAAATATTTTTTTTTCCCTTTGTGTCTGTACATTAATTCCTCTGAATCTTTGCTCTTAAAAATTTATTTGGCATTCCTGACGCAACTTCATCTCCCATTAGTCTTCTATCGCATCTCCTTTCTCTCAAGCTTTTCCTAAATCATGGTAGCCTTTTTAAAAGAATATTTTTGGGCTTTATGCATTCTACGTTTCTGTGATCTTGCCGCCTCTCTAACAGCTTTTCAATCAGTATCAAAAACCTCTCAGCACTTAGCCATCCAATAATTCAATATTATGAGGGTGAAGGTTCATTCTCTGAGCTTGTGAGTTGGTTTCCGAACGTTTCGTTACCAGGCTAGGTAACATCTTCAGTGGAGTTCAGGGGATGTCAGGGTTGCTGTTCCTCTGTTTATAAGGACTTCAGTTGTGGGTGTGTCAAGTGGGGGTCTTGTAATGGGTCAGCTGTGAGTCATCAGTGAGTCTTGTGATGGGTCTTGTGATGGAACGAAATGTTCGGAAACCAACCCACAAGCGCTGAGAACAAACCCTCACCCTATACCCGAGCTACAGATATTCACCACTATTGCAATTCAATATTAATTAAGCAGAAGGGAAATAAAATAGATCATTGTGTTTTTGGCCTTTATGGTTTAAAAAGCTGGCTCACTGAGGTCCTGAGGACACTATTTGGTGAAAAAAGCAAGAAAAGGACCAAGAAGCCATACCAATACATGAGACGGAAACATTGTCTGGTTCCTCAGATGCCTTGAAGATTGGTAGGAGCCAACAGATTATGAAAAAATAAGGATACGATGTGCCTATCCTGCAAGTTGAGTTAAGAGTTAATTTAATTTAATAACTTTATTGTCATTGTACGTGTATACACAGTATACCCATACAACAAAATTCACTTAACACCCAAAGACCAGGTCCAACACACCTAACAATCCCCAAACACCCCCCCACCCACCACAAATTCCCCATCCCTGAACCACCCAAACATCCACACAACAGACCAAGTAATGCTGTCCAACAGCTCACTGATGGTGGCCCTTTAGTTCCTTGTTGAGTGCAATGATAGCTCTGGGATAAAAACTATTCAGAAAACATGCGGTCTGAGTTTTAATTGTTCTGTATCTTCTGCCAGAAGGCAACAGTCCAAAAAGATTGTAAGCAGGATGGGAGGAGTCTCCGAGAATGTTATACAACTTTCTCAAACAGAGAGATTCGAAGATGTCATCCAGGGCTGGTAACTGGAGCCCTAAGATACTCTGGGCAGTTTTAATGATTGTCTGTAGAGCTTTTTTGTCCGCTACAGAGCTGCTCCCAAACCATGCAAGAATGCCATATGTCAGGACACCCTCGATGGTGCTGCAATAGTAGAACAGAAGTAGATCTTGTTAACAGTGTGATGATCTAACAGCAAGCTCTTTTGACAGGAGCACACTTCAAAACAGGTGTGCAAACAGCAAAAGCCTGGATTAGAAATAGAACCAGTTTGTGGATAATTGGATTATGAGGAATGTTTGCAGCATTCAATCTATGGGTAACGTGCAGCCAAATTTTGAGGTCACAGTTCAGTTAACTACTTTGGTGGTTAAGAACTATGGAGGATATGGGTGTGTTTAAGTAAGTCACTGTAACCGATTTTTAAAATTATGATGCCAAGTAAGCAAATGAGTTCATATTTGTGTAGCCTCAATTATGAAAAATTCAATTTTGCATGATGCAAATTTTATTTTGATTTCTTCCATCTTCTTAAGGCAAAGAGAGAAAAGTTCTACCAGTGAGGTATTCTATACAGAATGCAAAAAGGGAATAAGATTTAATCAGACAAAATAATTGAAGGCATGACGTAAGAAAAAAAATGTAGCTAAATCTAGTTTTTGTCAAAACTGTTTGCTAAACTTCTCTATATCTTACACACTTTGCATAGCATCTGTGCTTCTTCTCTATATTGCTTGCCATTTACACCTTTAAATTTCTCACTTAGAAGATCTCATCGGCTTCAGCCAGCCCAAACTTTTTCAATATTCTTGGTCTTAATCTTTCTCTTGAGCCATAACCCTCGTCTTCATAGGGTGCAGTATATGCCGGGTGTTGTCAAAATTCCAAAAATGCCTCCTGCCCCCAAAGACTGCCTGCTGTCTTAATGCCGATGCAACAATTTTCAGCACTGGTCCTACTAAATTATGGGATGGCCTCAGTGGTGGGTTTCAACATTTTTTAGTACCAGTTCTGTGGGTGTGGCTTGGTGGGCGTGGCGTGGCTTGGTGGGTGTGGCTTGGTAGGCATGGCTGGGGAAGGATACTATAAAATCTCCATTCCCACCCCACTCCAGGGGAAGGTTACTGCAAACTCCCCATTTCCTCCTGATCACCTGGGACTTGGGAGGCAGAGAATAGATGGGGGCAGGGCCAGTCAGAATTTTTACTACCAGTTCTCTGAACTACTCAAAATTTCCACTACCGGTTCTCCAGAACTGGTCAGAACCTGCTGAAACCCACCTCTGGATGGTATGGAAAAGGGTATGGAAAAAAGGGGGACTTTGAGCCACAGATTGCCAACTGTACTGTAGGGGTTTTGTTCTGTTAATAGGAGTTCTGGAGTCAATGATCATCTCACTCAAATTTTGACAAGTTTCTTTCTGACAGATCCATAGGGTTTCCTTTCCCTTCCCATCCCATCCATAATTACTTGAATTGTGATTTTTTTTTTTTCTGGATTCAGTACATATTTAGGGCACCATTTTAATTTCCTATTGAATACAATTCACTTTGGGAGATGTGATAGAACTGGTTTCCCAGATTCCTTTTCTTTGAACTATATCCAGATCCTGTCTAGACTGGAAAGGTGCCTTTAGATTTCTCTGGCAAGCGAGCAAACCAGAATCTAACTACAGTAGCTTCTTTGCACTCTTGGATAGCTTCCATTGTATTACAGTGGGATAATCAAAGCTTTAAACTGTGTTGGAGCCATTTCCATCTTGATGTTCTGTGTGAAATGCATTAGTGTCACTGAGTCTGTCTTGATCTGTGGAAATTATTCACCACAGCAAAGTAAGCTTTGCAAGTGGTTGGGGGATCTTCATTCTCAATGTTTTCCTCAGATCTTTAATCCACCGCTCATTTATCTTCCTGGAAAGACTTTCTTTTTGAGGGAGGAATGGGTGAAACCCCAGCAGTCTCTGAGCTGTTGATGTGCATAAAGAGTTCTTCCACTCACAGAAATGATCTTTAGCTGAGATATTAGAATGAGGGATCAGTAGAGCCTTTTTAAAAACATGGCAGTCAATCTTTTTCGGATCTTTTTCGGATGGTGGCCAAAAACAGCATTATGGAGAAGTGGGCCTGAAATGTTCAATTTTGGGGAAGAAAGTGGATTTTCCAAAACTGACATTATCAAAAGAAACATGCCAAGTTATATAAGGACACATTGATCAGCTTTGTGTATTATTTATGCCCCTAAACATGAAAGGGACGCGGTGGCTTAGTGGGTAAGACGCTGAGCTTATCGATTGAAAGTTCGGCAGTTCAGCGGTTTGAATCCCTAGTGTCGCATAACGGGGTGAACTCCCGTTACTTGTCCCAGCTTCTGCCAACCTAGCAGTTCAAAACCATGTAAAAAATGCAAGTAGAAAAGTAGGGACCATCTTTGGTGGGAAGGTAACAGCGTTCCGTGCGCCTTTGGTGTTTAGTCATGCCAGCCACATGACCACGGAGACGTCTTTGGACAGCGCTGGCTCTTTGACTTTGAAACGGAGATGAGCACCATCCCCTAGAATCGGGAATGACTAGCACGTATGTGCGAGGGGAACCTTTACCTCTAAACATGAAAAGTTTGGCTGTTTGGCTTCTAGCATGCTTTCTGGAAGGATTGTAACAGAACAAAGCATATACCAGTGGGAGTCACTGAGAATGACTTGGGTGGCCATATAAATTTTCTTAAATAAATGCTGTATATTAATACAAAGGAATAGTTATTTGCCTATGGGTGGCATTGGCTCTAGAGCTTAAAAAATATAATAAATTTCCATCTATATTTGGACATCAAATTGAAGCATGAAAATTGATCTTTTAAAAAGTAGAAGTTTGTTGATTTGGATAATTGATGCAATCTACAATGAAGGGGACTGTCTGTGTGATTAGACTGTGTAGAAAACTAATGAAAAATTGGAGGCAGAGTTAATTAAAGGAAGAGATGGGAAAACTGAATGGTTTAGGTGTTCATTAGAATTTTGCTGCTTATGAATATAACTACTTCCTCTAGGACTGACTTACCATCTACATAAAATTAAGACCAGCAGTGGGAACTGGAATTCTCTAATGCTTTCAGAGGAAAGGATGTCTTCTCTAAACCCTCTTCTTTTTCAAATTATGATATTTATTAGCATGATCCTTACATTAAAGCAGAGGTCTTCAAACTTGGCAGCTTGAAGACTTGTGGACTT
>WNWU01000058.1:5670044-5682495 GCA_012654045.1 Ptyas mucosa | reverse complement strand
AACTCCCAGAATTCTCAGAGTCCACAAGTCTTCAAGCAGCCAAATTTGAAGACCTCTGCATTAGAGGGATTATTCTTCATGGATTAAAACTGCTGGCTCAGCTTCCTTGTGCATAAATCTAAAAGCTACCAGTGATAATCAATTAAGATTGCATTGAAAGGAGTTCTTTATGGAAATATGTGCCCTTCTCTGCCAGAATATAAATGAATATAAAACCATCCCACTTTTTTTGTGCCCACTATCGCCCCTACTTTTTATCTTAACGTTGGAAAATTTGTTAATTAGAATTAGGGCAAATAAAGAAATACAAGGATTAAAGATTAAGAGAGAAGATTACAAGATCCAAGCCTTTGCGGACGATCTTGTATTCTTCATCAAAGATCCAATAGAAACAACCCCCAAATTAATAAAGGAAATTGAAACTTTTGGAAAAGTAGCAGGCCTAAAAATCAACAAAGAAAAAACGAATATGATAATAAAAAATATGACAACAAAACAAGTAGAGAAATTAGTAAAAGATTCAGGATTACAGGCAGTCAAAAAAGTCAAATACTTAGGGATAAATCTGACAGCTAGAACAGTAACAATAAAACAGGATAATTATGAACCTTTAGTCCAGAAAATAAAAGAGGATTTGGATAAATGGGGGAAATTAAGACTATCCTTACTGGGGAGGATAGCAGTGATAAAATCAAATATACTTCCAAGACTCCTTTATTTATTCCAAACGATACCAATAAAATTAGACAAAAAATTCTTTGATAATTTGGATAAAATAACAACAAATTTTGTGTGGGAAGGGAAAAAATCAAGAATAAAATTAAACATATTACGAGATGACAGAATTAGAGGCGGATTTGGTTTCCCGGCATGGCAAAAATATTATAAAGCAGCAAGCTTGTTATGGATTAAGGAATGGATAACCCTGGAGAACCAAAGACTGTTAAATCTGGAAGGACATGATCTAATGAAGGGATGGCATGCTTTTATTTGGAATTCTGGAAATAAAATATATAAACATTTCAACAACCATACTATTAGAAAATCCTTAATTAATACATGGCAACAAATTCGACATAAACATTATATAAAAATTCCTGGTTGGTTATCAACAATAGAAGCAATTACTCACCCCAATATACTATCAAAACAAAAAATATTAAGATATAGAGAAGTACTGGATACGCAGGGGAAATTAAAATCTAGGGAAGAACTAAAAGAACAAGGAATAGTAATAGACTGGTGGCCCTACTCACAAATAAAAACAAGATATAGGAAGGATCAGGAGGAGGGAGGAATAGACTTAAAACAAAATCGATTAGACAAATTATTAGAATCTAAAGAAGGGAAATTAATTTCGAAAATATATAAATATCTACTCGAATATGATTTGGCAGAAGAATTGGTTAAAGGGCAGATGATAGCGTGGGCAAGGAATATTGGCCACAGTATACAGCTGGAAGAATGGGAAAGAGCATGGGAAAACAACTACAGCATGACAAAATCAGTGGCCTACAAAGAAAATCATTATAAGATGTGGTACCGATGGCATCTGGCCCCTGCAAGATTAGCGAAAATGTACCCAAATATAAACCCAACATGTTGGAAATGTAAAAAAGCACAAGGAACTTACTATCACGCTTGGTGGCTCTGCCCAGAAATTAAGAAATATTGGAATAAGATAAGAACATGGATAATCGAAATAACAGGTTACGAAATTGAATTAGAACCAGAAATTTTTTTATTAGGCATGATTAAAAAGAATATTAGAAACAGGGGACAAGTTTAATATCTCTTGTTCCTCTCATGCTTTAGATCCTAAATGTAAGGATCATAGCATCCTATCAGTATTCCAAGAGGAAGTTCAACAAGAGAGGAAAAAAGCAAAGGTTTGGAAGGATATGTAAAGAAGGAAATGGAGCTCTTTGTCTCTGATAGTTCAGAGAACTTCACACAACCAAGATTTCAGTAGCAATAGAACAGGATACTTGTAGCTCAGAGTTGAAGTGTGGAGTCCTTGGGGCTGTCTGAGTTTGTTATTTTCTTGCACTTGTGACTTGTCACTCTGTTGTGGCCAGTCAGCAGCCTGTGTAGCTAGTAGCTGATTCCGACAGCGAGGAGGCTGGTGTGGTGCTGCGCCAGCAGCCTGTGCAGCTGGCACTCGAGTCGGACAATGAGGAGGCTGGAGAAGATGTGGTGCCAGAGGCGGGGATTCAGCCAGGGCCTTCAGAACCTCCAGAAGCTCCCATAAGTGAAGAGGAAGAAGAGGAGGAGCCTCTTCTCGATGCATGGGCGCGCAGAGCTGCCAAAAGGCAGGAGTGGCTCCTCAGGAGGAGGTCTCCTCCAGAGTAAGGCTTGGGGCTAATTGGCCACTCCCTTAGCCTATTTAAGGAAGGACGATGACTGAGGCAATTTGCAGGGAACAACTTCGTTCACTCTCCTTCATGTTTTGATCTTAGTTCTCTGCAAGTTGCTTCTGGGCTTTCTGCCAACTATAGTAAGATTACGATTATTTATTCTTTGGATTCTTCTAGGCTGTTAAGAAAGTTAATTAACAGCCTTTGTTTGAAAAAGACTGATTTAATTTAGTAAACTAAGGTTTGTATAGACTTTATGTGTGCTGCGTTCTTTGGGGTCCGTAGCTGGGGCAGAACACACTCACTTTTCTTTCTTATAGTAGTAGAGGAAGAAATTGATTGAGATCAGACTTCTTTGACTTATTATAGGAAATAGTAATCGTTTTGCCATCCATGATGGTAAATAGAGCTGTTGGGCTAGAGTTCCTGCAGTGATAGAAGCTTGAACCTCAGATTCTTGCTTTCATAGTTCTCTACCCATTTGATAAAGTCATAGATTGTTTTGTCTTTTGTTTAGGGTATCTTCCCAGCAACCTACATTCATCTCAAGGAGGCAACGGTGCAAGATGGTGGGTGAGTAGCCAAGTTCATTTTTTTAAAAAAAAATTGCAACAAATCCTAGAATTCTATTTCTTTGAATTATACAAGTTCCATTCTATGAATTGAGTTCTGCAAAGAGTTGTCTGCATTATTTCATCCAGTATTCACAAGTTTTATTTATACCAAATAGTTGAGAACTGATACGAAATAATGTCTAGGAGATGGACTGGTGAAACTGAGGGAGGAATGCTTCCTTTCAGTAGCCCCAGACCACATCCATAATGAGCCAAATTAAACTTTTGGAGCTTTTTTAAAGCAATAATGGAAGAATATTAATAAATTGTTGTTAGTTGCGAAGTCGTGTCCGACCCATTCTGACCCCATGGACAAATTTCCTCCAGGCCTTCCTTTTCTGTACCATCCTCTGGAGTCCATTTAAGCTCACGTCAACTGCTTCAGTGACTCCATCCAGCCACCTCATTCTCTCTCGTCCCATTCTTCTTTTGTCCTCCATCTTTCCCAGCATTAGGCTCTTCTCCAGTGAGTCCTTCTTTCTCATTAGGTGGCCAAAGTATTTTGAGTTTCATCTTCAGGATCTGGCCTTCTAAAGAGCAGTCAGGGTTGATCTCCTCTAAGACTGACCGGTTGGATTGCCTTCCAGTCCAAGGGACTCACAGGAGTCTTCTCCAGCACCAGAGTTCAAAGGCCTCAATTAATTAATAAATAAGGCATGCAAATACATGTATATATGTAAATCTAGTAAGTCCTAAAAACAGTTTGTTGGGCAGACCGTAAATGACCAACAATAATTTCAACCACTTTTCCATAGACAAAATGAGACAGTAATTCCTAGTGAACTTCCATTGGTCCAAGAACTCACCTCTACTTTGCGAGAATGGGTAGTGATCTGGCATAGGCTGTATGTGGTAAGTACTTATTCTCTTTACTGGGCCACCATAAGTTCTCTCCCAAAGCAAATAACAGGTTCAAGTGGGTAAGCTTTATGGGCTATTACAACCATAGGAACAATTTTAGAAACCAGAAAGAGGTGGTTACACTTTGCTTTATGTCCTGCCTTTCCTTCAGAAACTCAAGCTGGCATGCATAGTTCTACTACGTCCATGTTTTTCTTTTAACAACCTTGCAAGGTAAACAATGCTGGCTGAAAGTTACCAAGTATACTTCCACTGTGGAATGTGAACTTGTGAAGATAAATTGGAAAGGCAGGAAGATATAACCAAATACATGCTGTTCAATGATCTAATATATAGGTGATTCATTTGGATTCAGTCTAACCCTTTGGGAAATGAATATGTAGAAGGCTATGAGTTTCCTGTGGGGTCCTTTGAGTTTGGCTGTTTTCTTGCAGATGTTTCATTATCCAACTAGGTAACATCATCAGTGCTAGAAGGTGGATAATTCTCTGCTTATATTCAAGTAGCTTGCTCTGTCAATGTTGGTGAGAGTGTTCTTGGTTCCTTGATTAGGCTTTGATTGTTTGTCTGAGTTGGTAGTTCCTTCATTGAGGTACTCTTTACTGCTTTTTTTAATAAAAGTTTTTTTTTATTTTATAGACCAACAAGCATACAACACATAATCAATCAATCAATCAATCAATCAATCAATCAATCAGTGTATCATCTGAGTACATCTTTTGTGTCTTCTTCCTGATCCTCCACTATTTATCATAACTTAATATTATCATTTCATTTATGATAACATTTCTCCCTCATTTCTTGCTTTTCTATTAATACATTTACCTATCTTCTTTCTCTTCTTTCTTCTTCACTCATTTCATTACAACATTACCCTATGTATATCTCTTCTCTAACCAATGATAAAATTGCCCCCATATCTTAAAATATTCCGATTCCTCTCTTTCTTTAATTGTCAAAGTCAATCTACTCATTTCTGCACAATCCAATATTTTCTTAATTACTTCTTCCTCTATAGGGATTTTCTCTGCTTTCCATCTTTGCACGAATACTATCCTCGCTGCAGTTATAACACGTATAATCAAACATGTATTTTCTTTACTAAATTTCTCTGCTAAGATACCCAATGGGAACAGTTCAGGTTTTAAATCCATATGTTGTTGTATCATTTCTTCTAACCATGTTTTAATTTTAATCCAATAATTTCCCGCTTCTGGACATGTCCACCACATATGATAATACGTTCCTGGTGTCTGATGGCATTTCCAACATTTAGCTGATTTATCTTTAAACATTTTTGCCAATTTTTCAGGTGGCATGTGCCATCTATAAAACATTTTGTATTGATTCTCCTTATATGCTGTGGACATTGTTAATTTATAATTCCTTTCCCATTGCTGCTGCCATTTATCTAACTCAATTGAATATTCAAATTTTTTTGCCCAAGTTATCACTGTTTCTTTTACTTGTTCTTCTTCTAATTCAATGCTAAGTAAGTAATTATATATTTTTTAAATTATTTTTTCATCCGTTCCTGTGAGTATCTTATCCAGTTCTATCATTTATAAATAAAAACTATATAGTTTAGTGTCTTTTAATATCTTATTTGTATTTGCATATGAGTAAAGTATTCTCTACTGCTTGATTGTTGGTCTGGTGTTAATCTTGTGTTGATCTCTGCTTATCTGGGTGACGATTGCTGGCGTCTGCAAGAAAACAGCCAAACTCAGAGGGCACCAAGGACCCCACAGTTCAACCCTGAGCTACAAATATTCTCTTATGAGTTTCCTATTAGTACAGGATGAGTTTGTTGTGTTATTTGTTTAATTTTCTGTTTCTCATTTCTTGTCTGCTCTAGGAGAACAAAAGCTCCCTCTTTCGCCATGTACAACAGATGACTTATAGTCTGATTGAATGGCGATCCCAGATCCTATCAGGCACTCTCCCCAAGGATGAGTTGGCTGAACTCAAGAAGAAAGTCACCGCCAAAATCGATTATGGCAACAGGTAACACGGGCTGTCTTTCTCGGGCTTCAGTCACATCCTCCCAATGAATAACTAGAGGTGCAAGTTTGAAAAGAAGTTCTGCTTGGTGTGTCTAGATATGATGGACCAGCTTGCTCACATCAGGGTCATCTCGATCTCATGAGCCCCGCTCTTAAATTTGAGTTTATGGACTTATTTTTTAAAAAGGTAGGCTTTGGGTTCAGGCATTTCATTAGGATATACACAGTAGTGGGATTCAGCCAGTTCGCACCACTTCAGGAGAACCAGTTGTTAACTTTCTGAGCAGTTTGGTGAACCGGTTGTTGGAAGAAATCATTAGGGCAGAGAACCAACCGGTTGTTAAATTATTTGAATCCCACCACTGGATATACAGGTAGTCCTCGCCTTACAACAGTTCATTTAGTAACCGTTCAAAGTTACAACGACACTTGTTACAATCTTTGCAGCATCCCCATCGTCACATGATCAAAATTCAGCTGTTTGACAACTGGTTCATATTTATGACCGTTGCTGTGTCCCAGAGTCACGTGATCCCCTTTTGTGACCTTCTGACAAGCCAAGTCAAATGGGGAAGCCAGATTCACTTAACAACCGGATTACTAACTTATCAACTGCAGTGATTCGCTTAACAACCGTGGCAAGGAAGGTCGTGTAATGGGGCAAAACTCACTTAACAAAGGTCTCACCAAAACGACAGCAATGTGGGGGCTCAGCTGTGGTCGTTAGTCGAGGACTTCCTGTATAGAGCAATCTGCTTACTTGAGTATATTTTGTTGATCTTTTTCCATTTGGTTTTCTTAATTGTTTTTGCTACCCTGTTTCCCCTAAAATAAGACATCCCCTGATAATAAGCCCAATCGGGCTTTTGAGCACATGTGCTAAAATAAGCCCCCCCGAAAATATTTAACTGCATGCGCAGCTGGTCCCCGCCATTTCCTCTGGTTAGGGTTAGGGAGACAGAGCTGGAAATCAGGTAAGACGGCAAGAGGAGCCCTGTCTTGCTCCATGCGCCCCAAAATAATAAGACATCCCCGAAAATAAGGCCAAGCACTTATTTTGGTGTTCAGAAAAATATAAGACAGGGTCTTATTTTCGGGGAAACACGGTATTTGTTCATTTACTGTTAACGCTCATATTGTCATCTCCCATTATTCATCTCATAAAGGCTAAGAGTCCAATAGTGGCTGCAAAGTACATCCTCTGCCACCAACTAAGATCCGTCTCTGCTCTTGACAGCTGTTGGATATCAGCAGTGTGCTGGATATCTGAAACTGTATGTTTTCAGTCAAGGTTCATGGTAGAGATTTTTCAACCCCTCCTCCCCCATTCGCACACAGCATATGTTTGCATGCAGGATCTTCCAGCTACCTAAAGTCACAGATACCGTTTCAAATAAAAGTAAGTCTATTCCCATCAAGCTGTGAATGCCACTTCTGTGTGCACGACACTTTATTTTATATTGCCATTTCATTTTGGATCCTATTTTCCTTTGTTCTCCTGCCCTTGTCCAAACACTTCTTTAGAGTTGATACGCCAAGCCTGATTTCACACTAGATTATGGGACAAGTGGCACATTGAGTGAATAAGCACAGGGTTGTCCTGATGTCAGAGCTAGTGTTTGAGGAACAGGTGTTGGAGATTTTGATTCTAAAGAGCTCTAGAGGGATGGAGATACCTCCAAATCCACCAGACACCTATTTTCCCTTGTGCACAACAAACATCCTCCAATAGCTTGGCACTTTTAAAATATGTTGGACTTCATAACTAGAAGGAGTAGGGGGCTGAACTTGCAGCCGCAACTCAATTCCTCTAGTCTGCACACCTACCCTATTCATTCATTCATTCATACATACATACCAATGGTGGGATTCAAATTTTTTTACTACCGTTTCTGTGGGCATGGCTTGGTGGGCATGGCATGGCTTGGTGAGCGTGGCAGGGGAAAGGTACTGTAAAATCTCTATTCCCACCCCACTCCAGGAGAAGATTACTGCAAAATTCCCATTCCCTCCAAATCAGCTGGGACTCGGTAGGCAGAGAATAGATGAGGGCTGGGCCAGTCAGAGGTGGTATTTACCGGTTCTCCGAACTACTCAAAATTTCCACTACCAGTTCTCTAGAACTGGTCAGAACCTGCTGAATACCGCCTCTGTACATACATACATACATACATACATACATACATACATACATTCTTGTGTGCTTATGTTTGCGTGAGAGAGAGAGAAAGAAAGAGAGACTTGGAAATTAAGCAGACTCAAGTTTGATTATAGTTGGATAGTGATTACCATGAAATGTCACAGTTTTGGACTGTGCTGGAAAGTTGCAGAACTTCCTAGAAATGTCAATAGCAAACTACTTCTATGTGGCTACCAACAATACTGCAAGATTGTCAAACTTCTCTTGATTGATACTAGTGTCTGGGTTCCAAGTAACACCCCCAACGAAAGAAGACTCCGAGGCCAGAAGTTCCTCAAAGTTCCACTTTATTAGAGATGTCATATCGGCACATCTGGGAAAACCTGAATCTGAAAGCTTCCAGGTTTTCCCCACCCAAAAGAAAGTCCAAGTCCCTTCTCCCTGCACCCACATGTCCATCACACAGTCCAATCAATGCACCGTCCCAACTGGAGATGCCTCCCAGTCATGCCATTCCAGGTGCGGGCTGGTTGTCCTTGACTCTCAGAGAAAGGAATGTTATTATGGCTAGATATCCCTTCTACTCCATGCAATCCCCCCTCCCAGTTTCCCACAGCACTAAGTGTGGCAGCCCTGAAGATCCAAAGAAAAAGATTGGCTTCCAGGACTGACAATTAGACTAAAATCCCTGCAAGCAGGGATTCCAGGATATATATGCGGTAACTCTTTTGATAAGCTGGTTTGCTGTAGTAACTAGGAAAGCTTTTCAGGAGTAAATCCAGCAACTATAAAGCATAAAGTGAAAATTCTGTTTAAAGTAGAAGCAAACTACAAATTTGCTTCTTTACTCCTCCTCTACTGGGACGGTGCAGTGGGCTAAGAATCTCCAAGTTTTTGGATGGGAGGAGCAGTGGCCATCTGGGTCTTGTTATAGCAGAGGTCTTCAAACTTGGGAGCTTTAAGACTTGTGGACTTCAGCTCCCAGAATTCTCTGGGAGTTGAAGTCCACAAGTCTTAAAGCTGCCAAGTTTGAAGACCTCTGTGTTATAGCAATGCATCATTCTGGTCTTTGGCTATCGCTCACCTTGAGAGATCCAGCCCTCATATAGATTGGCTCTAGAAAGGTCCAACATTTGGATCACAAGTAGGCAAGGATGCTTTGAATCCAACACTAGCAATATCCAGATTTTGTGCACTATTCAATTACCGCAGATATTAATGCCCATCCAAATCAGAGCTCTGGATGTTTAGTTTATGTATGGTCCTTGGCAGTGGTGAAATCCAAAATTTTTTACTACCAGTTCTGTGGGCATGGCTTGGTGGGCGTGGCGTGGCTTGGTGGGCGTGGCGTGGCTTGGTGGGTGTGGCTTGGTGGGCAAGGCAGGGGAAGGATACTGCAAAATCCCCATTCCCTCCCCACTCCTGGGGGAAGGATATTGCACCACTCTGGGGACAGCCAGAGGTGTTATTTGCTGGTTCTCCAAACTATCAAAATTTCCACTATCGGTTCTCCAGAACCAGTCAGAACCTGCTGGATTTCACCCCTGGTCCTTGGTGCTTTCAGAGCTTGGTTGTTTTCATTAACAAACCAGGTAACACTTTCAGTGCTTCATTCTCTTCCATTTAGTTTATGTCATGTTTTGATTTGGTTCGTGTTCACTGTTTTGTTTTGTTCACTGCTTAGAGTGACAGAGTAAATGGATTGAATAAATAAAATGTAAAAGAAACCCTTAGATCAGGAGTGTCCAACTTTGGCAACTTTAAGATCTGTGGACTTCAATTCCCAGAATTCCCCTGGGAGTTGACCAGGGGTGAAATCCAGCAGGTTCTGACAGGTTCTGGAGAATCGGTAGCGGAAATTTTGAGTAGTTCGGAGAACTGGTAGTGGAAATTTTGAGTAGTTCACAGAACCAGCAAATATCACCTCTGGCTGGCCCCAGAGTGGTGCAATATCCTTCCCCCATGAGTGGGGAGGGAATGGGGATTTTGTAGTATCCTTCCCCTGGAGTGGGGTGGGAATGGAGATTTTGCAGTATCCTTCCCCTGCCATGCCCACCAAGCCACACACCATGCCCACCAAGCCACGCCCACAGAACTGGTAGTAAAAAAAAAAAAGGATTTCACCACTGGAGTTTAATGTCCATAGGTCTTAAAGTTGCCAGGTTGGACACCCCTGCCTTAGATACTAAATTTATTTGTAGCCAGAATGTTGCTTCATCAGCAGCATTAGCTGCTGAGCATTTCAGTTCTTGTTTGAAGCTTCCTAAAAGATCCTAGAACTGCATAGGGAAAAGTTTGGATAACTCATGGATACAGCTACCCTTAAAGTGGGATCTCTGCAGTGGGGAACTTCATACTTCTTGTTCCAGATTTTGTTATTAAATTATTTTAAGTATATGTACACTTTTTCCTTTAGCTATGCAAAATTCTTTCACATTGTCTTTGAATCTGGGTACTTTCCTTTATATGAAGTGTTTAGTTAGCTTTCAGGGATATGCAGATAACAGAAGACTTTTAAAAACATCTGCTGGAAATAGATATAACCTGATCTAGGATTTGGATTCTTAGTTTAATTGAAAAATTATTGCCATTAAAGTGCAGAGGGCAAATGTTATCTGTCCGGATTTTTTAGGTCTCTCTCTCTCTTTGCCCTCGTCCCAAAGGTGCTTTTTCAAAAGGCAACAAGACTTTCTTATTTTTTCCTTGAAGACGTTTCACTTCTCATCCAAGAAGCTTCTTCAGTTCTGACTGAATGGAGGAGAATGGAAGGATTTATGTTCCTTGCAGTCATCTGGTCATTATCGCTCTCTCTCAGAGTCATTGAGGCCACTTGGAGGTTTATCTGTGCCCCTTAAAGTCACCTGAATAGTGCAAGTGGATGTGGAGCCTTCTTGGAATTGCTGAAAGGACTGTGTTGTAAACAAGAGGGAGGTAGTGAGATATCCTGCCCCTTCGTTGAGAGAGGGCTGTTCAGTTTTAACATAGATGGCCTCTTTGACCCTTCTTTTAAACCAGCAGTCCCCTCTGTCCAGAATGTGGACTTTGCTGAACTGGCTGAATTTTGTCCTGATGGGTTTATTCTTCTATGTGTCCTCTTTGCTCTTGATTACCTCCCTGTTTTTCTGGATTATTTGCAAGGATTTTGGGACTGGACCTGGTGGTGCGCGATGATAATGGGAACATACTGGATCCAGATGTTACCAGCATGATTTCACTCTTTAAGACACACGAGACAGCATCCAAAAGAATTGACGACAGGATCCAAGAAGAAAAGGTACGGCGTTTTTTATAGCATATCGTTTCCTGATCAGGAAGTTGGCCCAGAAATAACTTTATGCAATAATGGAACCCAAAAGAGATTCACAGCAGTATGACATGATGTAAGTGTGTGGTGAGGCTATGCTTCGAACAAATAGAACGTGTACTTCCTTCTCAACATTTCAATATCAGCACGATCAATAATTGCTGTGCTTTTTTTAGGGATGGTGAGCAGCTTTTCTGCTTGCCTAGGATTAACTTGGACATTTTACAAGTACTTTCTTTTTAAGGGGAGAAGAATTGGAAATATTTTCTGGGCCTAAATGAACATTTCACCATTTCACTTTGAAGAAATCCCTTAGGGGGGAAAGAAATAGAAAGAGATCTAGTGCTTTATCTGCAGTGGAGTTTAAGGACTGAAGTTTTGTATAGTGGGGAAATTACATATTGAACAGGGGTGAAATCCAGCAGGTTCTGATAGGTTCGGGAGAACCGGCAGCGGAAATTTTGAGTAGTTCAGAGAACCGGCAAATACCACCTCTGGCTGGCCCCAGAGTGGGGTGGGAATGGAGATTTTGCAGTATCCTTCCCCCTGGAATGGGGAGGGATTGGTGATTTTGCAGTATCCTTCCCCTGCCATGCCTACCAAGCCACACCACACCCACAGAACTGGTAGTAAAAAAAATTGGATTTCACCACTGATGTTGAACATGCATTCACCAATGGTAGAGAAAGGATTAACTTGCTCAGATTTTCCCTGTTCTATAACTATCTTCCTGAGTCCAGTTGAACCCTGTTTGCTGGTTTAATTCAGCCTTTTACATGTACCTTAGACTGGATTTGAAGCCCAGCAGATTTAATTCATCAAACAGAGAAAGGGAAATTCGGATATTTGCTTCATGTTGCAAGCATAAATAAGATAGAGCTGGGTTTAATGCCTGTTAATAAAACAATCATGCTGTTTAGCATTGCTAATAACCCATGGAAGAAAGTTTAATTAAACTCTCATGTGATGAGATAAAAACTTCATCTTTCTGGGAGTTTTGTTTGATTAACCTCTTGATTTAAATGTACAGGTAGAATAATACATTTGAAGGAGAAAGTGTGTGTGTATACTTAGAAACATGAAAAACTGATGGCAGAAAAAAGATCTAGTGGTCTGACCTTCCTTCCTTCCTTCCTTCCTTCCTTCCTTCCTTCCTTCCTTCCTTCCTT